>JAJHUR010086896.1:0-33288 GCA_027495735.1 Lutjanus campechanus
AAGAGACAGGTGTGTGTGTGTGTGTGTGTACGTGTGTGTGTGTTGGGATTGTTCTGTAAGCTAGACATCTGTTGCCGCCACCTCTTCTGTTGCAGTCTGTCTGTCCGCCCGTCTGTGGAGACACTGAGGAGTTGGCCTGCTTTCTTTCCCAAACACACACACACACACGCACACACACACACAGACACACACACTCATGCCAGACTGTAAGTGATTGACTTGATGTGCCTTTGATGATTCATCCCAGTGAGATGGGGCTTGAATGGAAAATGTCAACTTTAAACCGAGATTAAACGGAATCACTCAGGAAAGCTGGTGGGGGGTTTGTGTGTGTGTGTGTGTGTGTGTGTGTGTGTGTTTGAGGCAGCCTGAGGGTGTGTGTGAGTTTGAGTCTGGTAATATTATGCTATTAAATTCATCATGGCTAAGACACTAACCAGGCTGAATACAACACACAATCTGTGATGAAGGTTATCAGAACTTTACGTATTTTTACGATTTTATCATCTACTTGTGAAAAATGCTGTGCAAGAAAATAACGAAAGACAAGCCTATGTATTTCAACAAAGTCAAATGGATAAAATATAGACACTTAACTGTTTTAAATAACCTTTGTGGCCATCAGAGTATAGTTTTCTGAGTTTACAAGGTGCACTTGAATGCACCTTGAAGTTCCTGTCAGTGCCCACGTGTTTTGCTGTACAAAGTGATGTAGATTTCAGTCCTGTCCCTGTTTGTGTGTCAAACTTCAACACAGACAGCAGAGGACGGAAGTTGCATTTAGGTCTTGCACTTTAATTTTTATCGTGCAAATAGTTTTAATAATGCTATTTTATGCATTTGTGCATTTTTGAAATTCCATCCCTCTTGCATTCCTTATGACGGCCGAACAGAAAACCACATTTTTAAGATATTAATGTTCATGCAGTGGTGATATTCATGCTAATGTTAGCAAAATGCTAGTTAGCTAGCTAGCTTAAAATGGGATATTTGTCAATTTTACAGGTTCCCAAGCAACATCTTTTAACAGTCTTCAAAATATGGCTTAGAGGTTCCGTCAGGTACTAAGCTTGCTCAGCTGTTATTGGAGCACAGAGCAAAAAAGGGTGGGACTCAGATACTCGGCAACAGTGTTGTCTCTTCAAAGTGTTTCAACTGACTCTCTGTCTTTCTTTGTCTGTCTCTTGTCCAGTGGTGGGACGTGGAGAAAGGCGAGGCCCTGCAGACCTTCTATCCGTCAGGAACCGCGCTGAAGAGGATCCACGTCTCCTCCGACTTCTCCACCTTTGTCACCATTGACAACATCGGCATCCTCTACATCCTGCAGAGGGTGGTCTGACGTTTGCAACAATGCCTCTCTACAAAAAAAAACAGAAAGAAAGAAAGAAAGAAAGAAAACACCACAATCTAACCAAACACTACGCTTTTCTTGATAAACCTGTAGCCTGCGTACAGAAGTAGAATGTTGTTGCATTAAGGACTCTTGCAGAAGTTATCCAGTAACTACACACTTCTCAGATAATGTTTACATATCCACTGCACTCTTGCTGCATCCACACTAACCACCAAAACCAGCCTGGCAGCATTAAAGGCATTCACTCTCCGTTCTGCAGGGTCGAACGACTCTGCTAACCAGTTTACACCAGCTTTAAATAAAAACCACTCCAGTGACGATCAGATGTTGGGGGTGTAAGGGCTCCTTGATATCTCAGAGTCTTAAGATTCCTGTTCTAATCTCTCAGTTTTGAACATGATGACCGAAGATGCAAATACTTGTTTTTGAAGGTGAACTAGAACAGAATCTCCTTTTTCAAGAAACAAGGAAAGATGCCTTAAAGGAACATTACGGATTATTTAATGTGGGGTTTATGAGGTATGTAACAATAGTGTATAACTACAGTAGATGGTGGTCGTGATGCCCCCAGTTAGGAGAAGCCACTTCGAAAAGGTCCATCTTAAGAAATTAGTATCAGTTTAAGTGTACGCTATATTTAGAATATTTTACTTTGCTGGCAGACAGCCTTTTCTGACAGGAAACTTCTGTTATACAAGTCAAATATCGCTCTCTCCAACCCAACCAAACCCCATGGGAAAAATCAGTAATTTTACCACAGGGGTTGTTGGTCTACCACTGCCTCAATCTGTTAGCTTGTTTGTGTTATTATGTGACTTAAGTGAATTGGAATGACCCTTTTAAAACACACAAGCTACACAATAACGTAAACAAACTAACTGACTGAGGCATTGCAGACCAACAACTCATGAGCTGCGATGTAAAATGGCTGATTTCACCCATGGAGTTTGGTTGGTTTGGAGAGAGCGATATATGACTTATATAATGTCCATTTCCCATCTTTTTTTAAAAAGCGAGCGGACCGACATCGACTGTAGGTGATACACTGACTATGGATAAGTACCTCCTACAACCCCACATATAATAATTTGACCTTTCCCTTTAAAAAGCAACATGTTTACTTAAAAAAAAAAGAAAATCAGCGTTTGTGACGATCAGGTCTTCTCAAGCAGATATTTTGAATCATTAATACCTAATAAAGAGGTTAATATAAACAGGTTAAAGATGTGATCCTTGCATCAGTTCAAATGTGAATAATATTAGGGCTGAACATTATTGCATGCGACGTGAGAGATTTTCCGTTCCGCTGTATGTAATTGATATAAGCTATCCATTTGAAGTCATTAAGTGCGTTTGATTCGTCTATGCTTTGATGTTTTTGAACTTTAATTTGACTTGTTGGTGTTTGAGGGTAAATATTCCGCTTCTGGTCGTTGCTGTGAATAATCCTGAGCCTTTTTATTTACACTGCAGCCTTAGTCTGAATGGGAATACTGTAGGCACCAGAGGGGTATGTATGTTTAGCGTACATGGGTTTCTCAATCCACCAGCATAGATAGAACTTCGGCTGCACTTTGATGAGCATTAAAAATTGATAGTCAGATTAAGTTTTAATGATTGAGCGTTTAAAATCGAGTCCAAAAACTTATGAAAGCCTGTGGGTCTGTTTGTAAATCCGAACTATTTGTACTTTTGAACTTGGATCAAAGGTAAATGTTTTCTACAAAAAAAAAGTATGTGATTTATAATTTATATTCAAAAATTCCACTTGCTAATGATAAAAGGCAGTTTTTGTGCCTCATTAATTGCTTCATGTTTTTGACTTTGTACTTTTTAACTCCATAAGCCACTTTTTACACACATTTTTATCAGCACGTTGTTTAACTACTGAGCCTTTTCCTGTTCTTTGAAGCAGGAATTACAATCTTTCATGAACCTTTTGCTAATTCGGCTTTGTTCAGACACTTTAAAGGGATAGTTTGGGGGGTTTTTGAAGTAGTGTTGTATGAGGTACTTAACAATAGTCAGTGTATTATCCACGGTAGATGGTGGTTGACGTGCCCCCAGTTTGCAGAAGCAGAGAGCAGTAGCGGCATGGAAGCTAATCAACGTGCTGCTGTGGATGGGGTTGGCAACAAAAGGTATTTTTGCCTCCTTAAAAAAAGTTCACCTAAAAAAATCTATATTATTTTAAGTGCTAAATTTAGAGTATTGTGACCGCTTTACATTGTCGTCAGACAGCCTTTTCTACCAGTAAACTGCCATTATATAAGCCAAATATCACTCTCTCTGGCTCAACCAGACTCCATTGGCAAAAACAATAATTTTACTTTGCAAAACACAGGAGTTAGTGGTCTATCACTGCCTCGATCAGTTAGACTGTTCGTATAAATCTGAACTAACATTTTAAAACACTGATTTCACACAATAATACAAACAAACTCTCCGACTGAGGCAGTGGTAGACCAGCAACCCCTGTCTTTTGTGAAGTAAAATCAATGATTTTGTCAATGGAGTTTGGTTGACTTGAAGAGAGCGATATTTGGCTCATATAACAGTGGTTTTCCACGAGAAAAGGCTGTCTGAGTATATCATACACTTAAATTGATATCGATTCTTTTAGGTAGGCCTTTTTGTAGGTCGCTAAAATACATTTTGCTGCTGACCTTGTCCACAGCAGTACATTGCTTAGCTTCCTACACCAGTACTCCTGCTGCTTCTCCTAACTGGGGTCATGCCGACTGCCATCTACAGCAGGTAATACACTGACAACCACTTCAAATAATCTGAACTATCCCTTTAAAATGGATCCTCTCTTTGGTTTGGCGATACAGATGAGCGCTTTTTTCCGACGTGCTGTAATCTATCAAGTGCATTCACAGCAGTGTGAATGATGGTGCAGACTCCAGGTCCAGTTGGAGTAATAAGCATTTAAGTGAGGATGCATTTCAACATGTCTTTTCAACGCCGTTGTCATTTTCACATTGTGCTCTTTGCAATTGGTGCTTTAAAGGTGGCGCAAATTCAATCAACAGTTTCCCTTCCAGTGAGGAGGTCTCTGTCTAAGAAAAATTGCAAAAATACTGATTTCTGCTCAGGATGCATTGATACTGTTATATATGATGTGGTGCAATGTGCGTGTAATTTATAAAAGATTAAACTACACATGCTATGATGATGTTGTGTGTCTGTCTTGATTTTGTTACCTGCCAGATTTAACTGTCTTTTTGACTCCCAGTTTCACCCAGTAGCTGGAAACATTTATTCACGCCTGAGAGGAAGTGAGGGAAAGTTAGCCTTTTCTGATGGGGAACTGCTCTCTCCAAGCTAACCAAACTCCATTGGCAAAATCAGTAGTTTTACATCACTTAACACAGGAGTTGCTGGTCTATCACTGCTGCGATTGGTTAGTTCGTTTGTTTTATCGTGTGACTTCGGTGTTTGAAAAGGTTAGTTCGGATTCACAGAGGTCACAAAGTAACAAACAAACCAGTTGAGGTAGCAGTGGACAAGTGACTCTAGTTTTCTGCAAAGTAAAATTACTGATTACCTTCCCCCATTCTGATGAGATGCATTGAGAAGCTGGTTCAAAAACAAGATACCAGCCAGTCTGGACCCTCACCAGTTTGAATTCAGATCCACAGAGGATGCCATCTCCACTGTTCTCCACTCAGTCTTCACACACCTTGAAAATACAGTAGTTACACCTTCATCAGAATGCCGTTTGTTGATTTCAGCTCAGCATTCAACACAATTTTCCCATGAAGAACACTCTGAACACTCTGTTGCAGGATATTGGACTTTCTCACAAACAAACCCCCAGACAGTTCGGACTGGCAGGGTTGCAAGAATGACAAACAAATGAAGCTTGTCCTTGAGAAGTGACTGATAAAGGCCTAGTGGGATTCATAACAAGGAATCATAATAAGATTTAGGATGGAATGTGACCATTTTAGGATTTATTCTAACCAGGGCCAAAGCTAGGTGTTGTGTGTATTTTTTTTTTTTCCAGCTTAGGAGTTTCAAGGACCTGCAGGGAGTTTACATTCAACATAGGTGGCTATTTAATGAATGGACAAATAAAAAAATAAATATTTTATATTTCCCATCAGATGTTTATTCATGGATGTGTGCTCAAGAAACAGGAAGGTGAAAACCATAGCTTATTTTTAAGCCTGTTATTTATTTTTTACATAAACTCAACATTAAACTCATTGGATTAAGCTATTTGGATTGTCACAAATTACACTTCTTACCTCATGAAAATTGTATTTGAGCGATGCCATTTTCACAGGACAGAGACAAAATGTTTACGTGCCATTTACAGTTAAAATGTTTTAAATTTTTTAAATTTTGGGGCTTTATTTTTTGGCGTTTATTATTTTTTTTTAATATAAGCACCAAGCGTTTGTTTTACTGTTTTATCATGAGTGACACATTTTCATGATTTCACTCTTCCCGCCACACGGGGGCACTGCTGCACACGCGGGGCGTGATGACCTCACCGCCCGTTACGGGGTAACCAAACCAAAGTTCGTGGAAAGAGGCTAAAGAATTGTCAAATGTCTGTTGTTGGAATGTTGGAAAAATACTTAAAGCAAATGAAGAAAACTACAGCAGTAACACTGAGAAGGACGGCGAGGAAATCTCTGAAGATGAAAACAGCGAGACAGAGAATGTCAGCAACACGTACTGACCGAAGTTCATTTCGATGCTAACGTTAGCTAGCGATCAATGGACCTGTGAACACCTGTCAGCTCTTCCTTTTCAAATTGGGATTTGTGGCCGAAAAACGAACTAACAACAAGAGGAAATTCTGCATAGAGGAAGACTAAAAAGAACAACTGCTTTGAGGTAAGACCGCCTTTTCTGTTGCAGCTTTTTATTGTTTTTTACTTGTTTAGCCGTTAATTGCATCGTGTCTAGAAGGGAACCCTAGACTCGCGAAAGATATCGCGAGAGTGACCATTTAAACCCAAACCATGATCTTTTTAATCCCAACCGGGTGGTTTTCGACCCTGCTCTAATTTAACCCCGGGATTGTCACATTATAAAACATGATTGATATATACAAGGTGCACATTGATGAAACAACGTGTACAGATCTCGCGAGATCTTCGCAAATCAAAGGTTGCCTTCTAGACACGACCGGTTAAGTTGAAGGCTAATGCTGAGCCTGCTGCACCTGTCGGTGCCAGTTATTGTACAGAAATTTTGATAAATGTGTCATACTGATACATTTGGATGAAAAACAGAGTTTTTTTTAAATGATTTATTAGAGAAAGTCATTGGCTGCTTAGAGCTGCAGATTGCGATTATTTTAACAGGCATTTAACAAATGATTCCTGATTAGTGGGATCGACATTTTTACATCACCTTTTTTTAGTTTCACTGTAAAAAACTATTAAAATCATAATGATGTAACCTTTGTTGTGGTCTGTACCAAACAAACTTGTTTCCTGAAGAACAAGATTTGTAGGCCAGGGCATCTACAGTACTTCATTATAATGCTATTTTGTCAAACGTTTTTTCTCTTATCAAAACTTTGCAGCTCCAGCGATTTGGATATCGCACTTGACCATACTGTGATTTTAATAATATTTCAATTAACTGTGCAGCCCAACAGCAGATATACTGCACAGTGAGTCAGTACATGACTGTTGTGCATAGATAGACTAAGTTGCTGTACTGCATTTCCTCTGCAGCTGACCTTTACTAATTAAATCCTTTATGAAGCATGCAGGTGCTTATGAAATTTGCTGCATAGATGTTTGCCTGCATACAGTGCAGCCATCTAATTTTATCAGTATGTTTGCACAACATAGCAGATATGTGTAATTTGCAAATTGCAAGACATTGCAGAAATGAAGTGATATTATTTAGGTTGAATTTGCATGTTTCTGTGCACGAGTTCATAGAGTTCAAGCCATACGTCCTCAGAAATTAATGAAATTATATTAGAGGGAGCAGTGTGATAGTGTGGATTGTTTACTAAAAGTCTATGAATCATATGTTAGTTTGGTTCAGACTCAACAAATATCACATAATTATGATTCTTATAGTTTTTCTTTTTGTTTTAGTAAAAATAAAAGTTGTAATGCAAAAATGATTATTTCCACTAATCATATTGCACATCACAATTTCAGTGAAAATAATCGCAATATGACTTTTACCATATCATGCAGCCCTACTAGAGGGTACAAAAGACAAAAATCTCCACACTGCTGGGCTCCATATAAATATTTTAAAAGAAAAGAAGTTGAATATAAGCCTTAACCACTTTATTTTGAATTCAAAAGACTTACTTTAGATTTAACCACTTTATTTATCATGCTCACGGGTAGTCAGGGTGCAGAATTAACTTTATTTACTCGATCTCCTAGTGACTTAATGAAAACATGTTATTGTGGTTCGCGGTTCGTGGTTTAAATTTTGGCTTCTCCAAATAACTAAGCCACAGCAGTCTGAAGATCCTGGAGCTGCCCGCGGTGATGACTTTTAAATGGTTGTGTGAAATTAGAGATGACAGGTGCAGCTTTTATTCCACATATGTGTATAAATATCCACCATACTGACGTCATCACACTGCTGATTTACACACAGGCTGGAGGACGGTCTGGACTGCAGTCCATGAGGTGTTCACTGTTCACTGAGGCAATGTAACTGATGTATGTTTTTAACACCTCCCT
Organism: Lutjanus campechanus; assembly: GCA_027495735.1. Lineage (NCBI taxonomy): Eukaryota > Metazoa > Chordata > Actinopteri > Lutjaniformes > Lutjanidae > Lutjanus > Lutjanus campechanus. Next base: position 8,044 of record JAJHUR010086896.1, read on the forward strand.
GTCATCACATCCGTCAGTTGACTTTGAGTAAACTTGTGTCGCTGGGTGAAGGCTGGAATCCAGCTCCCAGTTGATTTATGTGCAACAGCAGTGATTGATAAAGCTGTAGTGTGATTCATCAGTGCCTAATTAATTAGATTTCTATGTGGTGACATGTGTGAAGCCATAACGTAGGAGATGAGCATGACTGTCAGTAGTTACCTCATCCTACTGGAGGAAGAAGTGGTAGTTGTGTAGTGGGCTTGTTGCATGAGTATTCATGATTTAGATCACTTAATTCACAAAGTAAGGCTGGAACTGTTGATTATTTTCATTGTTGTATAAATAGTCGATTATTTTCTCAATAATCGATTAGTTGTTTGGTCTATAAAATGTCCGAAAGTGGTGAAAAATGTCGGTCAGTGTTTCTCAAAGCCCAAGATGACGTCCTCATATGTCTTGTTTTATCCCCAACCCAAAGATATTCAGTTTACTGTTATGAAGGAGTTAAGAAACCAGGAAATATTCACATATAAGAAGCTGGAATCAAAATAGTTGGTGATTAATTTAATAATATATCCAGAAATAATCGAGTAGTTCATTAATTGTTGTGTGTTAAAATGGCAGATTTTATCCACCCTTTTATGTCAATTAGGATAGACTAATAAAATAAAAATCACTCTGTTTAATTCAAACATACAAAATCACTATTAAGTTTAATCAACACAAAACCGAAACATTATAAACTTGTTAAAGGTAGGATTTATTGCAGAAACTGCCTTAAGTGACGCCTGAAAAAGGACATCAGAGTTGTCAAAAGCATCAGCCTCTAGAAATCAAGGCACAATCAAACCTCCCCCCTGCTGCAGGAAACAAGCCAAAGTCACAGAACAACCGTTCTGGCCATTGAAAAAAGAAAAAAAACAAGTAACCTTGTTTTTCTGGGTAAAATATGGCTGACATGACCTCACCACCTGTTCTTCATGAGGAGCCGCTCTGAATACTTGTGGTAAATCTGTCCTTTATATAAATTTAGAATCACGCTGAGCTCCAGCACACAACAAGAGGCCTTGTTATCTGGCCAAAACAGGACACCATTACCTACTTATCCTCTGACAGAAAACTTGAAACCATTTGTCTTGGGGTCTTTAGACATTCTGGGCGCTGCGGAGTATCATGGCTGCCAGTCAGGTTTGGGAACCGGTCCAATCATGGTGCAAGACTTGGAGCAGGCATATGACATGCTAATGCAACGTTGCCAGCTGTCAGTTAGACTTCAGTGCTTTCTATTTATACATTGTCATTTAGTGGGTGATGTAAAGGCGCTCTGTTTTTTTGCTGCACAAGCCTATTTATTGGACGGTATATGCTCAGTGACGTCTGTGCAGGATATTTGCAGGATTTGAAAGTGGTTTTTAAAAGAAGGAGAGGAAAAAAATGTGCCAAATTTAGGGTCTTGTCTTTCATAGGTGGCGGATGGGATGTATGCTGCATGGAACACAAATGATTTAGAGGTTTTAGTCATGTTCCAGCTACAATTAGACACATTTGCACAAGAGTAAAGAAAGCTTAGGTGTCTGATTTTAGCATGCAGTTAGCCACGGGCCAGTCTGAGGAAAGAATGAGCATCTTAAATTGTTGCTGATGTCATCTTTTTCGCAATTACACCTGCGCAAAAAATGCTTTGCCAAGTTGCCATAATCAGCTGCGATCCGTTTGCCTTCAAGTGTAAATTAAACATATCTGATACTTTCAGCCCTCAGAGGGGGGATTAGTTTCAGGTATCTGGTTTGAAAGAGAGCATTCGTCTGGCTTCGTAAGCTTTAAAAAAACCCCCAACAACCTTACTTTTCCTCTGAGTGCATGTTTGTGTAACAGCATATCTCATGTGGCTTTTTCCAAAATGAAAAACAGGGAAAATATTGAATTCCATGACTTGTTTCCTCTTCTTTGTGTGCACCGTATGCATTTACACAGCCTGCAGGGAATGGTGGGAACTTTTTAAAGTCTGGTTTGAGGTGTGCGCTAACCTCATTAATTCTGCACTCTCCTGCTTAATTAATCTTTGTCTGCTGCTGAAGTAATTACAGCTATCTAACTGTCTGAGTGTCTACACAATACTGACACCACCTTCCCCTCTCGGTTGCAGCTGGGCCAGGATTTCCTCCCCACAGTCTCTGATGTCTGTCATACTGTAAGCACTAATTCAGTGTGGCATGACCAGGAGGAAAAAGGGAGCGCCATCCTATGAACTCCTAAATATTGTCTGCCTTTAAAGGGACAGTTCAGATTATTTGAGATGGGGCTGTATGAGGAAATTAATGAAAAAAATGAAAAATGAAAAAATCATTATCAGTTTAACTGTATGCTATTTTTAGAATATTTTCAACACTTTACTTTGCCACCAGACAGTCTTTTCCAGTAGGAAACCACTGCTATATAAGTCAGGTGTCAGGGAAATATGTTCCATGATGTTTTAAAGGCTTAGTGCTTTTCTTGTTGCTTAATAAGCCGAGTGATTAAGAACATCACAACACTATAAACTGTGGTTAGTTCCTTCAGGCAAAGTCTGCAGAAATGCAGACTTAAGGAAAGTGTGCATGAAGTGCTCGAAAGGTCCGCAGGAGAGCCTTCATGGACTTTGCGATTTGACAGTGGGACGACCTTAAGCCCTCGTAGACTTACTGGAAATGCGCTCCAAAATCAGTGAGTCTGTGAGGGTAGACATTAGGATTGGGCCTATCCTTTAAAACACCAAAGTCACACAATTATACAAAGAAACAGATCAAGGCAGTGGTAGATGAGCAAGTCCTGTGTTCTGCAAGCTAAAATTAAATGAATTTGCCTATGGAGTCTGGTTTCTTTGGAGGAAGTGATAATTTGGCTTATATAACAGCATTTTCCCCTTGGAAAAGGCTGTCTGACTGTAAGGTTAAATGGTGAAAATATTCTAAATACTGCATACTGATTTTTGTTTTAGTTGAGCCTTTTTAAGTATCAGTATACTAATTATCGATTAGTACCTCATACAACCCCACATCAAATGATCCAAACTATCCTTTTAAAGTTTTATAAATATTCTGCTTCTGCACTTATGAGTGGCAGCAAATCTCCCAAAGTGTTTCACTGTGTCCTTTCGTTTCATAATTATTTAGATTTAGAGTCAATGAATTTTGTGCTCAGAGTGAAAGCCGACGAAGGACACAGAGCCTTTGTTGATTTAATAATGTGAAGTTGTTTTGATGGAAAAGGCAAGAACAGAAAACAAAGTCATAATAAAAGATAAAATCTGGGCATTGTTTTGGATATTCAGATTGCAAATTGCATCCTGGGAAACAGCATCTGATTTAAAAAGTAATTTAAAATGTAAAGTTCAGAGGCCTGCTAGCCTAATTAGCCTTATTTAGCAGCTGTGTCTGTTTTGGGGCGTAGGCTAATGTGAGGCTGATATTTAAACCTTTCTAGTTTCCCCAGTGAGAGGTCTGCAGTCACACGTGGACTCCCAGGAGATTTAAAAAGGTTCTGTTTCAAAAGAACTAAGCTTCCCTCCGGCTTTCCGTCTGCTGTCTAAGACTTTCATTTTGTTTTCATTCTCTCTCTGCTCTCCCTCTTTCCTCTCATTAATTTTTCACTGCTTGCTATATTTCAAGCTTGTGGCTATGCAATTTTGCATGCAGATTCTTTAGCCAAGCACACCGACACGCACATGCACGCTTTGATTAAGTGAGGGGACAACAAGCCTTAATGCAATCACACATGTCCGTTGTCAGGAGAGAGAGAGGTGTAAAGCACGTATGAGTGTCCGTTTGGGCTCGGGGCGGGTAGGAGTATTGTGTGACTCAGTGTGTGGTAGCAATTAAATGAATGTTTGTGGTGTAATACGGATACAAATAACAATTTCAGAAATGATTAATGTGTTGGTCTCATTGTCAACAAATCCTGTGAAAAGACCAAAACACACAGTTTGTCAGTCCCCCTTTGAACGCTTTCCAACTTCCCTTTCCTGCCCGAGCGCACGAGCCTTTTGGTTCCAACTGAACACGGTCTTTAAAAATGGGCCCCAAATATGTAGCTTCACTTAGATAAATTTTTAAAAAAAGATGGTGCGCTTATTTCGTAAAACAGTTGACCAGTGTAATTTTTAGCAAATGTTGAAACAGGAGCAAGTAGTGGATTTGTTAGGGACTATTTTCAGCTGTGTATGAATATATTTTTTACATTTTTTACAGCAGCAGGATGGCATCTGTGGGATTGTGTGTGGGTAATGTGTTTTTTAATCTTATTTGGACAACAATGGAGCTCTATGGCACAGAGGAATAAAATATATCAGGCTTTGAATACACAGAATACTTGTTAGTCAAATCATAGTCATTTGCCAGTTATTCTCTTGATTAATTGACTGTTTTATCTATGAAATATAAGAAAATAGTGTAAAATGCCTTTTATAATTTTCTGTTTTATTCAACCAGCATTTCAAATGCAAAGGTGTTCAGTTTACTATCATACATGACAAGAAGCATTAAATCCTCAAATTTGAAAAGGTAGCTAGTGAATACAGTATATTTGTTTGAAAAATGACTAATGACAACATTTCAGGAATTAAAAAAAAAAAAATCGACTCAGGCATTATGAAAACAAAGAATCACAGTGCTTAAGAGAATCATTCTTTTCTTCCACCCCTACTTATAACTAATCTTAAAGCAGTAATTTACATATGTTAATTTATTCATGGGCCAACGAGAATGAGGAACGCATTAAATGAGCAGTTGCTAAATTCGGTGAGAGAGGAAACTGAATGAAGCAGCCACAATGAGACCAGCCTTATCTACTCTGTGTGTTTGTGTGTTAATGTGTGAGTGTGATCCCTACCTGCTACCAGGTGACGCCTGCCAACAATAGCAGCTACACTGATTACAGGCCTTTCTCTCATTTGCACACACGTGTTGTCCTTCTGCTCTTTGACCAGTAGATCTCTCCGACACCCCTCGAGTATTGGGTCACCACATTATCATTCCCCTGTGTCTTCTGACCCTGTTTTGCTGTTACATCGTCACCCCATGTGGATGTGTGCGCGTGTGTGTGTGTGTTTCTCCTGACCTTGGCCAAACATTGGTTCCTGTTCCTGTCAGCTGTTGGCTCAGCTGCGCTCCACCTTTATTGCTATCCCTCGTGGAGCCAGAGGGCCGAGAGCCAGAACTCGTTCGACGTTGGGCCGCTTCCCATTTCTCCTGAACTCACCTTCCCTCACCAATCTGCCCAGATGGTTTGGGGTGATTTTGGGAAATTCTGCCATTGCTTACATCACAGAGAACACGACTGAGAAATGTCAAAAATGTAGACTCTAGTTTTCGCTATGTAAACTAGTCAGGAGGCGAGATAGAGGAATGAAGTGGAAATTGAAATGGAATGGGGCCCAGAAAGAGCAGATGCTGCGGTCACCTGTGCCTCCCCTCATCCAGTAGCTCACTCAGCCAGACCAGCAGCACTCACACTGACACTCCACAGGAAGAAAGGGTGGGTGGCTTACCTCTTCTTCATCTGTCCAACTGGAAAGCATCAATGAATAAAAGAGTCTGCTGCACTGTAAAAAAATATTTATTGTAACACTCAGGCTCATATATACTGTAAACCTTTTTTTCACAGAAGACATTTTGATGTGTCCCAGTAGGAAAAGCACGTATAAAAGATAAAAAGCAGGGTTCAGCGTTAATGTTTTTTGACTGGCTGGGCAAGTGGGTCAGAAATCTGCTTGCCCCGATGTCAATTTTTACTTGCCCCTGTTTTATTTATTAGTGGTTACAAAATAACAACAAAGATGAATGTTAATTTTTGTTCTTAATCTAGTCCTGCAGCATCTAAAATATGCCAGAAAATAGTGAAATAGTGTTTTGTCAGACCAAAACACAAAGATATTTACTCTTAAATTTTGATCTTACCCAAGAACAAACTCAATATTTTGATGAATTCCACAAAACTTGAAATGTTTGTATGCACAATTTAAGATCAAATCTGTGCATACGCACAATTTATGGGGCCTTTTGTCTTTAGGCTTTTAGACAAAACAAGCAATTTAAAGTTGGGCTTGAGGGGAACTTAAATGGGCTCTTTTCTTAAACAGTTAATCTGTAATGAAAATTGTCAGTTGTAGCCGTACAGTAGTGTGACAGGGCAGAGGAGTGGTCAGTAAATCAACAGACATTTTTTACATTTGATAAATAAATGAATCAACTTGAAATAAAGCAAATAAAGCACTACTCTGTCAGTTTGTAGTTATGCAGTTGTAAATTGTTTGCCATTATACTTCCCCCGATCAGCGCTTCACCTGTCCTAAATCAATCAGTCCTTACATATCACATCACAGTTTCCAACCTCAGTTGATAAAAAGTCATAGTGTTCATGAGAAAAAGCGGATAAACCCCCTTTATCATCCATGTCCTCTCTATCTGTACGCATCACTGCCTTTCTGAGACAAACTACTGCAGGATCAGTGTAAACTCATTCAGTTTTTTTTCCAGTTTTATCTATCAACATGACTTCCTAACATGACCTTTCTGCATATTCAAATGTGATTTTTCTTGTTTTCTTGTCTGACTTGTTTTGTGTTTTTAGTCCCATTAAAGCCCGCAGTTTGCTGTGAGTGCTGGATGATGCATTATGAAAGCAGCAGTAAGTAGACATTTAGGCTGCACTTACCCAGAGAGAAAGCGTCATTGTATTGCTCAAGGGCACCTCAACCAGCCTGTTGATGATGTGTTTGCATATAGTGGCCGTTTGTGGGAAAAGCTTCTGCTTACAAAACAGACTCTTGAAACCACTCGGCCACCCTGCAATCACACATTACACAACGTGCTCTTGAAGCAGACAATCAAACTGTCTTGCTTGACAACTCATTTGTCCCCATTGTACCCCCGCTGCCTCTTCAATCACACAGTCTCTGTCACTCATCTGTGCGTTTCAGCTCGGATCTGTTCGAGAATTATGATGCTGGAATCATCCAAACCCTCACAGCAGCAGTTTTTAGGATAAGGCAAGGTGCTGCTCTCAACTGATAAACCCCAAATACACACACACACACACACACACACACACACACACACACACACACACACACACAATACTCCAGACAGTGCTTCATATTTTAATCTGGTTTTGTAACCGTGAACAAGATTCGTGGCAGGAGGAAAAGTGCAGGCCACCTAAAGTTCAGCAGGAGTATTTAAAAGCCTCTTAAGGCTGAGAGTGGAGTGACAGTCGGGTTTATCTTACCAGCATTATGGCTGGGATAGACTGATCAGATTATAAGGTCCCAAAACGCAAGTCCTAATGTTTTACAGCGCATGTGTCTCCTTAAGAAGAGCCGAACAAAAGTGCACTTAAATATAAAATCTGAGCTCTTTAACTTTTCCATCATATAGTTAATACATAAAGAGCTTTCGTGCGATGAAAACATCATACATCTGAAAGCAGATGATCTTTAAATATTCCTTTCCTACATACTTCAGATTACTTACTATATGTAACACAGATTAGGATTCATGTTAAAATAATATTGCTTGTAAACTCTCAGAGGATCATATTAATGATATCCCAGACAAAAAGAAGTTTGTTTTCAAAATTTTAGTATCATTTTAGTGATCAATGAACTCTCTCAGCTCTACAAAATGTATTCATGTCTTTCAGTGGAGCCTTGTATATTTTATGTTAATGTACTGTCTTACACATAGGCCACTATAACTCACTGGCACTTAACACGAGTGAGTCAGAGCTGTAATCACAAGAAAACGTACCCTTCCTTTTGCTCAGCGCTTTCATTAGTCTGCTGTTTGGAGCATTGTCATACTTTGCTTCGAAATGATCTGACTGATGACTTGGCACAAAAATATAATCCTCATCAGTTGCTGCAGACATGTCTACATATAACAAGTAAGCTAACATGAACAAACTTAATTAATTTATAGTATTACTGACACAAAAGGGCAACTATACTGTAAAAAACATACTTAAAACCTAAACTTTTGGAGTAAAAACATTGACCACAGAGTTTGTAAAACAAATTGTTTTAGGAGTGCAATACATTTTCTTTCTGTGGACTCATGTTGACAGGGTGTTTGGCCTGTACAAATGGATTTTTCATTTTGGAATTAAACCTCATATTGTGCACTGTCGTGGGACATTTAATTCTAATTATTTATAAAGCTAGAATCAATAGAGCCAAGATTCTGTCCATGGTGCCCTGAGAGACTCTGATTGGAGGGACTCCACTGACTGTGGGCAGCTTTCATGATGGAGAAACACAGTCTGGCTTAAACTAAACTCAAATAAGCTTTCAACTTGGATGTTGAAGGTGAAACACTGAGTCCATCAAAGCAAACTTTCCAAATTGTCAGTGGAGCTGGTTTTGTAGACCAGAGTCTTTGTGTGTTTGGTTCACAGCTCTGGGGGGGAGCTGCTGTTGGAGGTTGTTTTGTTGTGGGGCAGATTTGGACCCTCGCCTTTAATTTTATCTCAAATTGTGTGCCCAAAGAGTCTCTGCCCCTCACAACACTGCACACCAGCTTATTTTTATGGTATCAAGTGATGGTGCTGCTTTTGTCTTCCATGTCTGGTCAGCTATATTTAGGCTATTGAGTGACCCTTTCACTGGACGATTTTACAAATGAATCATCAGTCAAATAATTAGCAGAGCCTAAAATTCTGATTGAAAGGACCAGTGTGTAAGATTTGTGGGGATTTATTGAGAGAATATGGCAGAAATGGAATATAATATTCACAAGTATGTGTTCATTAGTGTATAATCACCTGAAAATAAAGATTGTTCTGCTTTTGTTACTTTAGAAGAAGCCCTTTATTACAGAAGGTGCATGTCCTCTTCCACAGAGGCCGCCATGTTTCTACAGTAGCCCAGAATGGAAAAAAACAAACAAGTACTGGCTCTAGATTGGGCCTTTTGCGGTTTTGGTGAGTTTCACAGCCATCATAGGTTCTCCTACTACACATTTGGAAGGGGAGGGTGATTAGACGTGTGTGCAGTCTGCAAGCTCACCGCTAGATGTTGCTAAATCCTACACACTGGTCCTTTGAATCAAGAAATGTGTGATCAAAGTAAATAAACAAGATTATGAATTTGATGAGACATCTCAGATCTTGGTACTTTGGTTGGTACCAATAAAAGTATTGTGGTTTGCTGCGCTGCAGTCCATCAATCAGAAATTAATAGCAGGGAATAGGAATCATCAGAAATGTCTGTAGTTTGTCACATATCCCCACTAAATCAATTTATATAACCATTATCACAGCGTCAACTGGCCCTTAAGATTGTCTCTGTTAACGTTTAGTTTGACCAGGCACCAAACTGAGTCATATTTAATATGTTTTTTGTAAGGAAGCCATTATTATATTTACTTGTGCCAGCGCTCTCGCACCATTTAGCATTAAGCATCGGTTGTCCCAAACAATTAGTGCTGCTGCCGCTGAGCTCAAATGAAGGCAGACAGATCTGGAGCAGAGTGACTGGAGCAGGCTGATGAGCTGTGTGGGCTCGTAGTCTAGCCTCAGGAAGCTTCTGTGTCTTTGCGTTTGTGCAGTTTATCTGCTTATCTTTCATGAGCTGCTTTTGAAAACATTTGTTCACTCATTTGTAGCACTGCTAAAAACAGCAACGTGTACACAGCGACTCGACTTCATGCTGGTTTTGACTCAAGACGGGATGAAAGTCAGTGATGGTTTTCCGCTCTTGTCCTGAGATTTAACCATTTTTGACAACAGATGGCTTAATATGGTTTAATGGCTTTGTTCTGAGGAGATCCTGCCTGCCTGTTCAAGCAAACATGCTAAAAATGGATGCTTGTTAAATAGAGCTCTGTAATGTGTCAATTAGTACTGTATATTCAATACAGTATGCAGTGTTGTGGACAGCGTTCCTGTGTGGCTGCCTGAGATCTAGGTACAGATTTTCCTGGTTAGTGGTGTAATCATCGTAAAGGAACAGTTCAACATTTTGGGAAGATTATTCACGTGTTAGATGAGATGATAAATACCACTGATGAGCATGTTTTCGTCTTTTTTTGCATCCGTACTTTTGTACAGTTTGTGGCTTTAGAGGGAATTATATATTTTTTTTATCATTTCTTAATGAACAATTGTTTATCTCTGTCCACACCAAAACCAAGTCTTTCTAAAAAAAAATTTATTAGAGCTGCAACGATTAATAGATTATTAATCGACTATTAAATTTATCGCCAACTATTTTGATAATCGATTAACCGCTATGAATAATTTTTTGTCCAAATTCTCCAATTTCACCTTCACAAATATTATATTTTCTGGTTTCTTTACACCTCTCTGACAGTAAACTGAATATCTTTGGACTATCGGAGAGAAAACACTTGTTTAGGGCTCCGGAAACATTAAATAGTGAGTTTTAGAGATGCTGCTATGTATATTTTTGAACTTTAGACAGAGCTTAGTCAGTTGTTTCCCCCCTGCTGCCAGACTTTATGCTAAGCTAAGGTAATTGCCTTCAGGCCCAAGCTCCGTACTTAACTTGCTGACCTGTTATCTTGGCCTCAAAGTACACAGACATATTTCCCAAAACATCAGAACTGTTCCCTTGAGGAACCCTGTATGGGGGAATATTTGCAAACTATGTCAGTGGTGAAAAAATAAAACATGATGGGTAGAGATTCCACGCCATGTCATTAGCAATGATAGGGGAAACAGCTAATAAAAAGAGATCAAAGTTGAATTTTAGTGAAATAAAAGTCAGTGCAATAGCTTCATTCAGTGCAGTAGCTCTATGACCCACCAGGGGCGCCCACCCCACAGTTTGTGATCAGCTGGTTTAGATGATCATGTAGCCAGTTAGATTTTTTTTAGTTATCAATTCATATATTTTTCTTCTTTCTTTGTGGGATCAAAGCATTTAATTGGACTATAGAGAAAAAGAGAAGGCACAGATGCTGAATTTACAGCCCCTGTATTTCTTTTGAGCCTTCTAATTCATCAACTTAATAAACAAATGGATACGTGAAGAAAAAAACAAATGAATAGTCGTAGTAACAGGATGTTCTTTTCTATTGCAGCTCTACTTTGTGATCAAAGAGGAAAAGTTAAGTGGATTTTTTATATAAATATATAGTCTTTCTTAGTGCAGCTCCTTCCGCTCTTTTCTCTTGGTATTAACACCTGATCTAACGCTCCTCTTAATTCTTCATTGCATTAAAGATACGTTTGTGCTGATTCTTGTGTACTGGAGAGGTGACATAAGCAGCTTTATGTGACTGCGTGGCTTCACCGCTGTCACGCTGGTTGACTGCTGGGAGACGGCTCACTGTGAGCCCGCAGCGTCGTCTCAGCTTCAGGTGTTTTAGGAGGCAGGCGTCAAAGTCAGCTCGGATATGCCGGCCAGGACGTCAGCGGGAGCCCGTCAGCTCTTATCGCAGTGATGCCAGTTGTAGTTTTTGTGTTCTCCGGGGTAGATCAACGCGCAGTTCTCCCACATGCTTGGACATCACCTACCAAACAAGAGACATTTCCGCTCCGCATTCAGCTTCACAAAATGTAGCAAATTGTCGTTATGTAAAATACTTCCTCTGAGCCTTTTGCTGCGCTGTCAAATCTCATTTTGCTGTGGCACTTAACCTACATGCTTATCCTCTGCCTATTTGGCACTCTGTGCAGGCTGAAGCAAACAAACAGAGATTTAAATTCAGTTTGATGCTGACTTTCTATGCAAATGTGCACATTCAGTGAATACAAACTTTTGAAGCACATCTGAGGTCATTTTCTTTCTCCACCACCAACCTCAGGCCACTTTCCTGCTTTATTTTGACCAGTTCTCCTTGGTTTGAACGCAGGCCAGGAGCGCCGGGTGGTGTTATGTAAAGCCTCGAGTCATGTAGCCGCAGCCACAGTTGTAATCACAGCAGAGGGGGTCTGGGACATTTCCTGGAGGTTGTTGGGTTGATGTCAGGGTCCACAGTCGGGCTGGGAGACGAGGCAAAAAGATTTATTATAATTACTTCCTATCAGCCTATAACTATACACTCAGTGGCCAATTTTTTTAGGTACGCCTGTACAATTTATTGCAATTTAATACCACAGCTCTGTTGTCAATTCTAGCATTATAAAGTTTATATTGTTCAGTTTTTATTTATATTATTGGACATGTTTTAGCTCATTTATGTTTAAAGTTAAAGGTGCTGTTGTTCCGGACTGCACTATATTGAGAGGTGTTTTCCAGATATAGTCGATTAATCAGTCGATTGTTTTCTCAATTGATTGATCAGTAGTTGTTTGCGTATAAAATGCCAGAAAATGGTGAAAAATGTTGATCAGTCTATCAGATCATTTAATATTAGAAACATTCATTAGTTGCAGCTTCTAAAATGTGAGAATTTGCTGCTTTTATGATTTAATTTACTTATATTAACTGAAAAACTTGGGACTGAAAAAGCAGTTGAATAAGAAAATAATCATCAGATTAATTGGCTTTTAAACGTTTTTATACCAAAGCAGTAGCATGTGGTGTGTTTAGTCAACTCATCCAACCCTTCTGTGCCTGTTTTGGAAAGTGTGCTGTCCACTCCTAAATGACTGGTTAGAAATAGTTATCTTTGTGTGATGTGTTTGGTTGTAAGTACAGTAGGTTGGATGTAACTTATCAACAGTGTTTTATATTGTCTGTATGGTCCAGCTTTAAAGCACGATGATGGAAACATGTTTTCCAGATCCAGCCTCTCCCTCCATGAAAACCAAGCGCAGGATTGTTTTGTCCAAGTTGTTTCTTTGTACCCTACAGAGATAAAGTCTGCCAGAATCTACTGTGAATGTGCTCCGGTGTAGAAGAGAGAGAGAGAGAGAGCCTTTTATTATTTGGCCAAATCTCCTCTCTGTGTCCGGCTTTATCAGGTTGCACATCGCAAGCCAAACCCAGCAGGGTGTGTATCTGTGTATGTGTTTGCTTACCTTTTGTAGAAGTCTTTTCCAGAGGCAGTTTATTCCTCTATCACCCACTTTCCAGCAAGTCGGTTCCATGTTGGACTCTTCCAGTACATTATGATAATGTGAGTGCTGCTGCACCACATCTGCCAGGTGCAAAAAGTGTTTGTGTTCAGCCAGTCATTTACCAAATGCATCAAATTGTTTTTATGGAAAATAGTTTCTCGGCCCTCCTTCCATTTCTTGGCCCGGTATTAGAAGCATATAAATGTGGATTTGAGTGTGCACTTGGGCTGTTTTAATAACTGCGTTACTGTAGTACCAAAGTCATGTTTGAAAGGTCAATCTCATGTTGAGACAGCGTATTGATCTTCTTATACACCTAAAGATCAGTGCTGTCACACATAAGTCAGGTACACAGGTACACACTAGTGTTAGCATTAATTTCATGTTAGCCTTTCCTGCTCAGCTTAGTTTTGGCTAATGCCATCTCTTTTGCAGGAAGCAACAGACGAGACTTTTCTTGGTCTTGAGAAGCTGCAGCATTTATCAACTGACTTTCTCTAACCTGAACTGTACATTTACTGTCAGACTGACAACTTCCTGCTAATTTGATGTTTCTGCTGCGCTATGAACAGCACTGGCAGTCTACGGCTCTCTCATTTTCACACGTTATGCACTGCCCTTTTCCTTAAAGTGCTAAATACAACATTCAGCCTCATAAGATGTTAGCAAATGTAAAGATATGCTTTCCTGACCAGAGAATTACATCACTACCTGTGATTTTGTTGTTATTTAGTCTTCTCTGTTTAGCCGGGATGGCTGCCTGTGCATGTGCATATGGGAGGATGTGTGCATGCATGCATGCGATTTAAGGCATGCATTTTTTTTTTGATCTGAGATGCTGGTGTTCTGCAGCAACCTCTCAGGTAGATAGCATATAAAACACCTTTAAAGGGCTATGCTACCTTTCTGACAGTATGCTTCAAAAAAGTCCAGTATGACACAATTATTAAAGCAGTTTGCGGTAAACCACCATCCCACAGTAATATGTTGCTTTGTCACCACAGTAAGAAAAGATCCATACCGTCACAGCTCTAGTGTGCACACAGATTAAACATGTAGGATCTGGATCTATCTGTCCCTGTTGCATGAATGCCAGATTTTATTATGATTGTTACATGAGCAGTTTTTACATAGTCGTCTCATTTAGCCGGTAGCCGTGGGCAGCACACACCATCTGGAACTTTGGCCCTCTCCCACAGTCTGACACACACAGTGAAACAAAGCATGTACTCTTCCTGTCTTACACTTCACTGCAGACAGTAGAAATTAGTCTGTTAACAAACCGTCATCTTGCCATCCATCTATCAGTCATTTTTCTTTTCGCAGCACTAAAAATCTGCAGTGCCTCTCCATGTGTTCATGCCGTCCTTCCTCCATTATTTTTTCCTCGTTGTCCCTCTTTGTGCTCAGTTAAGTCCTGTGCCTCCACCTCTGCCAGAAAGCAGAAATAAAATCGAGCTGTTTGAGCTTCGAGAAGCCTAAATACAGCAGCCACTGCACCACTCTCCACTCTCCTGGTCTAATCTTGCAGAAAATAATGTCTTGAATTGCCTCCCACTCTCACCCGCTGTGGTGTGCTCTTCAGAAACAATAAAATGTTTTGTCAATTTTCAACAGAATGCAGCGAATTTCAGAATGGTAGTAAATCTTCAGCTGCAGCTTCAGTCCTTTCTCCTCCAATCTGAGAAAACAGCCCAGTGGTCGCTGGTATTGGCTGCAGATTGTAACTGCAGATTGTGAGCCTTTTCATTCAGCGGTTTATAGCTCATGGCAAATGCTTGTTCAGCCTTTCAGAGACTCACTGTAAATGTCACTCCACTGCAGTTTAATAGACACTCAACCACAGGCGCTCATCCTTACTTCCTCACATATTTGATTTTTTTTTTCATTTCAGATTTTATTGGGCTACGTTAAAGGCAGTGATGGTGTGTAAAAGAACTACCAGTTGTGTAAATCTTGCAATAACACCATGGTTGTAGAGGAGAGTAAACTCTTTATACAACATATTTGTGGAACATCACTGAATGTAGTTACTGAATTTTAATCCTTTCAGATCCCTTGTCAAATATTTAAGCTCAGCTTTCAACATTTGCAAGATACTTAAAGGACCAGTGTGCAGGATTTAGTGGGATCTAGGGGCAACGCTTTCTCACCCTCCCCTTCCAAAAGGAGATGGGGAATCTACAGTGGCTGCAAAACTAATGCAAAATGCGAAAATAACGTAACTAGAGCCAGTGCTTGGTTTGACCATTCTGGGCTACTGTAGAAACATGGCGGTGCAACATGGCAACCTCGTATATCTATCGTATACCTATAAACGAGTCATTCTGTGCTAATGAGAACACAGTTTTTTCAGGTGATTATACATTAATGAAAGCATACACTAATGAAAACATATTTACAAATATTATAGTCCATTTCTGACACACTGGCCAATAAATCCCAGAAAATCCTACACACTGGATCTTTAATTCATTAATAATTAAAATGTAAAAAATGCAGATTCTTTTAGGCAGAAACTACACAGTTTTTTAAAAACCTTAATTAATCACAACCTGTAGCTGCGACCTGAAAATGAGATGAGCATCAGAGGATATGAAATTTTGATTAAATATGTATCTGAGACACACAGGCCTGCAGCTAACATTTATTTATTTATTTATTTATTATCATGTCAATCTGCAGATTATATTCCTGTGTTTGGTTTGTAATATATTAGAAACAGTTAAAAATACCCCAAGCCCAATTATTAGTTATTATCAATTATCAGTTGGTCTTGATGAAGTACAAAAAAATAAATCAAATAACATTCTAAAATATTTCGGCTGTTACAGAATTAACAATAATCAGCTGTTTTTATAATTTGCTGCCAGTGATGTTTGATGAGCCTGCTAACATTATGTGACTGTGGGGCTGCAACTAGCGGATTATATTTTATTATCAATTAATCAATCAATAGTCCTTTTCACTCAATTGTTTAGGTCATGAAATGTTGGAAACTAGTAAAGGAAAAAGAGAATACCCATCGCAGGATGCCAGGACTCAAGGTGATGCCTTTAATATTGCATTTTATGTCAGACAAACAATCCAGTCCTCAAAGAAATTCAGTTTAAAATGCTATAAGAGAGAAAGGCAGCAAATAGTCTTGAACCAGCAAATGTGGCATTTGATTAATTGACTGTTAAAATGGCCATTCATTTTCTTTTGATTAATCAACTTATCATTTTGAGTCATTACAGGGATCAATAAGAGAGTCATTAGCATCAGAACGTAGTTAATCTGGATATTTTGCCAACTGGATCCATACTGTGAAACTACTCAACATCAAACTTATGTGCAGTCTTGAGAGGAAACTGACTCTAAGTGATGCTCCTGAAATTCTAAATGTACTGTTCATGATTTGACATAAATAGTCCTTGTTTACCTGAGTTACACTTACCTTTGCCTCTTGCCGCTGTAGATCCCTTCAAGGTTGTCACAGTGAACAGAGCTGGGTTTATTTTCTGGCTGCGAGTTCTGTCAGTCAAATCCAGGCGGGCCATGTGGCTCCCGAACCCTGCCAGGCTCTTCCTGTTTGTTTAATTAAATCCCTCTTCGCTGAGCTTTAAAGGAAAGAAATGTGATGAAAGCTGCATCTAAGATGACAAGCTAAGTGTGCTTCCAGGGCGGTACCTCAGTTAGATAAATAACATGCTTCTCTTTAGGCGCCAAATCTTTCTGAAATGATGTGCAGAAAGCTAAAATCTGGCCCAGGGTCTTAGTCACAATCTATTTGCCTCCCATTCAGTTCTTTGAAATCCAGAGAAATGCAGGAGACACACGCTTAATCAGCTGTGAAGTCAGTATAATAAGGAATCAGACTGTGTAGTGGTCATTTTAGAAACTGTACAGGCTATTTCCAGAGGTTTTGTTGCTTTTTCTGATGTTGTGGGTGCTTCCACACTACTAAAGTCCCTTCGGTCAATAAACGGCTGCTGTGATGGTTCGCTGCCTATTTATCATGGCAGTGTCAATGTATGTTTGTGCCTTTTCAACGTTACACAGAGGCTTATGGGTGAAACTGTGAGGGGATGTGGTCACCATGGAAACTTGGCGACACACCACTGCCTGGTCTATCATTACCACAAGTATCACAGTGTCAGCTGGGTTGTCTGGAGGCCAGCGGAGGTAGTTGATTGAGTTGATGAGAAGGCAGCTAACCGCTGACCCGCTGCAGACCTCTCTGTCAGAGACGATGTACTCCTGAGCTGTCTAAAGTGCGACGTCTAGCAGTAGTCGGACAGCGGTGTCGAAGAGGTTTTACCATTCATCTGATCATCGCTGTTAATCAGTTCTTTGGCAGCGCTAATCGCTTCCAACTCCAGGTGACCAGGAGAGCTACTTGAATGTCATTTTGTAATTCAGTTGTGGCTTAAGTATCAGAGACTTAATCATTTTTGAGAATATATCGCTGTGAAAACCAGAAGCACACTAAAGCCCTCTTGATGTAATCGGCAGCAGAATTGTTTGCATGAGTGTGAGCTGATGTTTTCCTGCGAATAAGAACAAGGTGCTGAGATGACCTTGGTGTTGTGTGTGGCTTTTTTTTTTTTTAACACCTTTCTGCGGTCTTCAGTGTTCATACCCTTAAAGCAGCCAGTGATGAATGGTGCCCAAGCCCTTCTTGATCACTAGATTTTTACCTGTCTTCTTCTCTGAAGGTGGATAATTACAAGTGTGTTATTTTGTGTCAAACTAAATAGATAATTAATAGAGTCTCTGCTTGAATCAATGCTTTTGTGCTCAAATTTCCCTGTGCTTGCCTGCTACGTGATGGGTGCACTACAAAGCAAGACTAATGGGTTAGCGAGGTATGTTAAGTCTAAAGGCAGAGTTTTCAAAGACACAAAGGTGTCTCTCTTTTAACATGGCTAGATCACCATGGTAACTGATGCTGAACTCATAACTTGGTCCAGAGCTGATCATGTTCAGAGTTTCAGATGAAATCAGCTGTAAGAAGCGCCACTATTTCACTGATTATTTTCCTGCTGATATTCTTTATGAGCAACATATGCCCAAAGGCCTTTTCATAGCAAAACTGTGGATCAAAATTAATCAATTAGTGAATGGTTGTGATCAGCAGATTTGCCTATCAAGGCCAATAAAACAGTGACTGATTCTTTCACTCGGTGTAGTTAAGCTTTAACAACCCTCTCTAAACACAGTCGGAGTGGGAGGGCGACTCCAAATTCTCAGCCACGATCTCAACATCTTTTCTCCAAAGGCGTCACAACAATTTACACTTCTGTTTCTGCGTCAGTAATGACTATCACACCCTGAAGGTGTGAATCACCCAAATGAGCTCGATGTGAGGGAACTCCCCGCATGGCAAAAATAACTCACAACGGATGGAGAGTGAGATCAATGTTCTGATTCATTAACCAGGCTGAATGCCAAAAAGCTATCCCTAATTGCAATAATTTATTTATAGGTTTCTCCTCAGACCAGCCAGAAATCCTTCATCAGGAGTCAATACTAAAAACAGCTTATTTTATCAAGTAGTATACGAACAATTTCACAATTATATTCTTTATATTCTTATTGATTTGAATTCTGCAGATGAATAACTGTCCTGTCTCTGTCTTTAGGTTAAGGTGCTGGGAGGATGAGCTCTGAAGTCACTGCCATCACATCCTGATACTACATCCAACACAAGGTATGTGACACTGATACTACAAGATTAGTTTGATATTATATTATTAAAAGATCATCACGTTTGCACTATTTGAGAATTTATGCCATCATCCAGCCCTAGCCAAAACTACGAAAACCTGTTGTAATAAACTTTAAAGATGGCAGTCAACATTTTATGTATTGAGTGTTTAAAAGAAGGAAATAACTCATGACAACTTTATCCCAAGGATAAATAATGGTTTTACAAGTCATATTTTATTCCATGTGCTTTACAAGGATATAAATAATGGCCAAAATTACAAAAATCAGTGTGCTGGAAGCCCAAGCCTATGTACATAAGTTGGTCAGCAGTGATGTCACCAAATAACCCATTTCAGTCTTCACTCAAAATACAATCTCTACAGTCTACCACTTTATTTAGTTTCCAACCTTTATTTTGGTACCTTGTTTCCAGTGCCATGTACTGCAAATCCTTTATTCTTTTCTCTTTTACATTACATGTATGAACAATGAGTTGGCAAAATATCTATATACATTTTATAATTGGATAATGTCTCATCCAAATAATACAGTAATACTGCGTTTAAAATAGTACATCTGCTAGATAAGAGTAGAGCCCCATGAGAAATGATGGAGGGTTTGACCTGACAAGAGTTAGCTAGCCACCTGCAACATTCACTCTCTGTGTAGAAGTATGATCATCTAGTCTCAGATTTTTTTTTAAAGGATGGCCATCATTCTCAAGCCCAAGATTTTCATCTCATCATATCATAGAAAAATAATGTAACATTAAGACAACAGTAGACAAGAATTGCACAAGAATAATCATAATCATCATGGTAATATAATACTCTCATATTAAACATTAAAATGTCGGGCAATACGAATAGAATACTTCTTTTTTTTTTTTAAACGCCAGATGCTCTTTTGTTCACATAGGTTCATCATTCGTTCTGATGAGACACACCTGTTGCATCTTGAGCGTGTTGCAGCTAGTCCAATCACATTTACACGCTTGTGCATATATCTCTGTATTATTTTCTGACTTTAAAGAAAATTTAACAAGGAAAAAAAAAAAAAAGAGCCAGCCAGACGTCCTCAAACCCATGTCTATTCCAACACTGACACGTGCCCAGCGGTGCCTTTAGCGAGCCCATTGTCCTGTTACCAACAGATGCCCCGTAACCATACTCACAGTCTCCATGGAGACCCTGTGACCAGCCCAAAAGTTCACAGGTCATGCCTCCCAGTCGGGCACATAAAACAGATCCTGCTGTAGTTGCAGAAAGTTGAGGCTGCTTTCAAATAATTGTACATTCAGAGCAGACGGTCGTCTGTCAAGATGCAGTCCTGTTAGTGTGTGTAGAAGTGTCTGTTTGTCATATGTTTACTGTGTCAAGCATCATGTGGATGAATGATGTTAAAAGTTTTGTAGTCAACCTTAAACACCGGAGTAGCGTCCATGTTTGGAGTCCTCTGACAAGTGAGCAAGAGGGTCCTTTGTAGTCCATTTTGCATTGTAAGTGTGACATGGTCCGTGTTTAGGGCTGGCTACATTCTTTGCATTCCACAGTAATAGACATGAGCGTCCGGCATTGCCCTGCAAATGAGATGACATCACTTATCGAGAGAGCCCTCACACCCCGCCTCTCCACCGGCCCCCCTGCTCAGCAAATCCAAAATGGCCACCATGCGTCTCACAAGCCACATGCTAAACCTTTTACATACAAGATTTTTTTTTCCCCCAAATAAAATAAAGGTTTACGGCCAGGGAAAAATCCATGTGGTTAAAAGAATTCTGGACATATACACACACATGTGCTGAAAAAAGGTGCTATAAAAGCAACAAAAGAAATCACCTACGTCTTCCTGTGTCACAGGTCAAGTTTAAAGTTCAAAGGAATTCACAAGTTTGTTAGTATTTTCAAAAAATAATCTGATAAAAAGAATCAAAAAGTTTAAATACATTCTAGTAGCCTCCTGCTGGATGAACCAGTTTGAGTCAAAGTTAGACTGTGCTACATCACCTCTCCTTTTTGATTAAAAAAATGTCTAAAAAGTCTGATCTTTCCTCCAGTTGTCATGTTTGGACAACAGCCTCATCATTGTCAGCTCCCACTCTGGGCTCAACAGACAGCTAAAACACTGTCGCTTAGCAGTACTCTGGTAACAAATCTCATTCAAATCATCAGGGGCAGTTTGACAAAAGGGGCTGAAATGCAGAGAAAAGCGAGGGGTGGAGGCAGTCAGGAGAAAAGGAGGAGAGAGACGAAGCCAAACGGTTGCACCCATAAACAGGAAGAAAAAGAAAAAACAAGAAGCTAGAAGCAGAACAACCGACTGGTTGACCGCTGACTGACCGACAAACAGGAAGTGGAAAAACGGACCATTCCCCCTACAGGTGGAGACAGAGAAGTGCACCACAGCCCTGGGTTCATAGGTCATGCGCCAGCCCTGCAGGCAGGAGGATGGGGCCCGGGGCCAAAGAGGGGGAGAGCAGAAACAAGAGAGAGAAGAAGAGACAAGGAGAAAGAAGAGAGAGACAGCGCAGCGCCAAACGTCATCATGCAGTGGACAGGCTCGGCTAACGGGGGCGGGGCGGGATGTTTTGTTTTTTATTTTTCAGCCGGTGAGGTGACGCGGCGGCGTGCGTCGCTCGTGCCCAACTCCGGGGCGGGGCCCCAGTACAGGGCAACCTCTGAAAGGCACACACACACAGGAGTGGACAAGGCGGGTGTATGTTAGAAAATAGTGGTCTCGTACTTGGTGTTGACTCCTCTCTTGGCCTCCTGACCCGGCTCCACAATCCACGGCACGTTGGCGTGGCCCTTCTGGTCCATGGACGGCTGCTCCATCTGACACACACAGAGACGGAAAGGGAAAGAGAAAAGTAGGAAAAATAGACAAATTAGTTACAATGACCTGCACATTCTCAGTTTAGAAAATATTACACATTGCTTTATTGATTTTGTACTTCAGAATGCATGTTTTCAAACCAAATGATTCATCATTAGAGCTGCAACAATTAGTGGATTATTCAATCAGTCAAAAAGAAAACTAATTGCCAACTATTTTGGTAGTCAATTAATCGTTTCACTTGCTTTTCAAGCACAAAGGTCAAGCATTTTCTGACTTCAGTAGGCTTGGGCGGTATCTGTTTTTTCATACCGTCATAAGCAGCTTCTCTGCTTCTGTCTTGAGAAGCTGCAACTTTTATTCACTGACAAACTGAAACCTAAACTGGACATTTACTGCCAGACTGCACCTTTTCCTCTGCTCAGTGCATATTCATTGTCACTGCTCTATTCTCTGGGGCAGTGACAATGAATGTGTGTGCATGAATGTGACAGTGAAGGTCTGCGCTGCACAATACAATACACCACCTCCATATCAGTTTAATAGAAATGAGTGTCTGTACGTTTGATGTTAGTGAAAATCATACTGTTAGGATTTTTATACCCTGGTTTACCATTCAAGCCTGGGCACCAACTTCTTAAATGTCAGGATTTGCTGCTTTTCTTTGTCATTCATGATAGTAAATGAAGAGTCTTTAGGTTTTGGATGGTTGAGGGTTAAAAAAAAAAAGCAATCTGAAGACGTCACTTTAGGCACTGAAAAATTGTGATGAGCATTATTTGACATTTTAGAATAATCGATTAATCATGGTTGCAGCCCTATCATCATGACACATTCTGAATGCAGACGGCTCTTTCTGTTGAAAATCGACATTTTGCAGACTGCAGAGGGCAATTTTCTGATACAATTTCATACTAATAAAGTCAGTGAAAACAGAGTTATACGGTAGAATCAATGAGATGGAGGAAGTAATGTAATGGAAAATAGTAACCCAAATGTAAGGGAGATGAGATACAGATGAGGAAGTGGAACAGAGATCATGGACAGAAGATCACAGTCTAATTTTCCATTTCCAATGAGCAGCATTTCAGGAGTGTACTTCCTGTACATGCAAACAGTTTCATTTGTCAAAGAGCCGTGGACTCATGGCTGCTGCTGCCACAGAGAAGCTATTGTCGCTTCAAAGCTGAGAAACATACCAAACAATCTACATTGCTTTCAAAAATAACCTCACAGCAACCAATCGAGCAGCTGGGCTTTGTTGCCGTGAGGGTGTTTTTTCTCCAATCTATGGGTTTATTTTCAGATAATTTGGGGGGAGGGGAGACTTCACTGTGAGAGCTGCAGTTTAAAGTGTAGAGGACTAAATGTGTCCTTGCACTCTGTCCAGTGCTAATTATACATGAACAACAATATTAAATGTATCTAAATAGGGTTAATATTTTATTTAAAACAAACAAATTAAAGATCCATTTCTGGAGTAGACAGGGTTAAACTCAGAGTTCTGCAGAACACTAACAGAGCCATGTTTCTCTTATCTTCTTTTAGCACACTGCTACAGCAACAATACAGAAACTAACTATAATAATAATAATCCAGTTCTCTATCCTCTTCCTCTCACACAGCCACAGCAGGACCTTATAATCTTGTTATGGGGTTACAGGATTAGGGACAGACACACTTTTCGATCTCACAGCAGCACAACAGCATCGTGCTCAGTGAAAAACTTGTTCAGAGCATCACCATCAGTCTCAAATTCATCAACTATACATGAAGCCACAGAGTGAACTGGCTGCCTTCAAAATAAGTTTTTGCATCAACAGCCTTTTTTGATTTTCCGCAGAAGGGTCGAGACCTAAGAACATGAAGTAATGCTGCAGGGACATCCAGTGTGCGATTTGGCTCTGCGGACCTTCAAAGGACAGCAACCTCACTTATCCAAGCTGCTGCAAAACATGCCATGTGCAATGGGAGTGTGTTGCACTTAACACTTCTGAATCAGTTCTTGGCACACTGTGTACGCTCCGGCAGAGCAGTCTTCTTTTGATAAGCCTTTTAAAAAATTCAACTGGCTGTGTCGAAGATGAAAATGTGGATGATGGAGTGTTTTTTCCCTCTGATCCACACTGCTTCTCCATGTGTAACGGCCAAAATACATGGGACACGGATGCGACGTGTCACGTAGGCGGAGCAGAGCGGTGTTTTTTACCTGCTTACACTGAGCGCCGTCTCTTTAGAGTGTGGTTTGGGAGCCAGTTGTGTTTTCTGATAAGAAACACTGTGCATACTGAGTTTTGCCAAGTGTGGTTATGCAGGGTTTGGAAGTGTAGGCTATATTGACTGGTGCTGAATTAATTAACTAGATTATTTTAACAACCGGATCATGGATGCACTTGATTTGATTGGTTTACAATGTAAAAACCAGGACCGCACAATTAAACGCAAACACAATAAAATCGCAGTATGGACACGTGCAATATCTAAATTGCAACTTTTTGAAAACATAAAAATGTATGAGAGAACAGCATTATAATGAGATACTGTACCGCTGCGTAGATGACCTGGCCTAAAAAATAGACCTCGATAAATATCATATCATCACCATTTTTTATCTCCTTTTTTTCGGTGAACATGAACATTTTTAATGCAAAACTGATTTCTACTAATCATATTGCATATCACAATTTCAGTCAAAATAATTGTGACTTTTTTGACCAAATCGTGTAGCCCTACAAGGTTTCAAAATGAGGCACTGACATCTGCATTGCGAGTCGGTCCAGTAGGTACTGGTGCCACACAGGCACTTGGTTTAGGTCCCCAACCCTAGTTGGAGGGTGGCACAGCCACACACAGGGAGAAAAAAATGATTAACCACATGAAACTAAAGATGAGCTGCATGATGCCTACACAAGATTTTGCGGCTTCTGTGGTATAGTGTAGCAGCTTCAGTTGATTATAACGGACACACACTGTTATGGCGTTGTGCCATGTCTGTGCCCCATATATTTCAGCCCTAAGAGCTCATTCCAAGCATTCAAAGAAGTTTTAAGTGACTGAACTGGTTATGGGTTTTTTTTAACAAAGATTTAACTAATTTTAAAGTGATGGTTATTGCTTCAAACACTATACGTTTATTATCTCAAATGTGCGTCTATAAGTAGCCAGTGTATCCTGATTCAAGGGTTGAATTGGTGCAGTGGGGCACATAAAAAGTGACCGAAGCTCTAAAGTTGAGGTCTGCATTCGGCTCTCTATTAGCTGTAAAGAAATGAAGTGGGTTGGCTCTACAAGACTGGCTGAAGTGTCACATCTGTTTTTTATAGCAGTGACAGTAACTGCTGATATGGAGATAAAGGAGCAACTTGATTATGAGACACACAAACACTCACCGCAAACAGAACACACGAGGAGGATGCAGAGTCAGTTGAATAAAAGCGACAGAATAAAATGGAAGCACTTACAGAGGGCGCGTTCTCCTCGACTAAAAGAAAAATCATGTGGAAATAAAGGATAAGAGAAGGAAAAGCGTGGAGGACCTGTGACTGAGCTTTGTGAGGAAGATGGAAGAGTCGAGGGGGAGGAAGAGGAGGGTGGAGAGGAGGCCGGTGAGGGGTGTAAATGTGGCCCAGTGACCAGCGGCTGGAGGGGGACATGATGACCTACAGGGGCAGAGGTCATACACAGGTCAAAGTGGGCCCGGTCAGCGGCAGCAACACCAACACCGAAAAACAA
>JAJHUR010086896.1:33308-63415 GCA_027495735.1 Lutjanus campechanus
TTTTTTTAAGTTTTTTTTAATTTTTTTATTTTTTTTAAAGTTATATTTTTGGGCTTTTATGCCTTTAATGGATAGTATAGCTGAAGAGCAGACAGGAAGGGGGGTGAAGAGAGGGGGGATGACACGCAGTAAATGGCCAAAGGCGGGATTCGAACCAGCGGCCCCTGCAGAGGACTGATAGCCTCCATACATGGGGCGGACGCTCTACCCACTGAGCTAAACTTCCGCCCCGGTTATGGTTTTTTTTAACAAAGATTTAACTAATTTTAAAGTGATGGTTATTGCTTCAAACACTATACGTTTATTATCTCAAATGTGCGTCTATAAGTAGCCAGTGTATCCTGATTCAAGGGTTGAATTGGTGCAGTGGGGCACATAAAAAGTGACCGAAGCTCTAAAGTTGAGGTCTGCATTCGGCTCTCTATTAGCTGTAAAGAAATGAAGTGGGTTGGCTCTACAAGACTGGCTGAAGTGTCACATCTGTTTTTTATAGCAGTGACAGTAACTGCTGATATGTAGATAAAGGAGCAACTTGATTATGAGACACACAAACACTCACCGCAAACAGAACACACGAGGAGGATGCAGAGTCAGTTGAATAAAAGCGACAGAATAAAATGGAAGCACTTACAGAGGGCGCGTTCTCCTCGACTAAAAGAAAAATCATGTGGAAATAAAGGATAAGAGAAGGAAAAGCGTGGAGGACCTGTGACTGAGCTTTGTGAGGAAGATGGAAGAGTCGAGGGGGAGGAAGAGGAGGGTGGAGAGGAGGCCGGTGAGGGGTGTAAATGTGGCCCAGTGACCAGCGGCTGGAGGGGGACATGATGACCTACAGGGGCAGAGGTCATACACAGGTCAAAGTGGGCCCGGTCAGCGGCAGCAACACCAACACCGAAAAACAACACAGCAGCAGCGAAGCCAAAACCACAGCAATGACAGAGAGGCTGCATGGCAACAGGGAAAGGCAACAACACTCCAAAACCAAAGCAAAAACCATGGCAACAACATGGCAGCGAAGTCATCGCCCTGGCAACAGCGTGGGACAGCAGCGTTACTGCAATACAGCAAAACTAAAGCAAGGGTAGACCATGTTACGCCACATTTATATGGCAAAAACACTCCCAGCACGGCAACAGTACAAAACCTCACTCTCAAAAAAGCATCTTCACAAGACAGTCGTAGTCAAATTTCACATTATTTTCAAAGTCAATGAAAAATTCTGCCAATGAGGTGAGATAGCTTGTGGTTGCATTGAAATAAAGTGTAAATTCAAGGCTCCTACAACAACGACAAAATGAACCAGCAGCTACTTTCACTTCACTGGGAGGCTTTTTCATTCTTTTTTCCACAACATAAGCTTGTAAAACTCAATCATCCACGGTTAGGGTCACGTATTTCAATCCCATTTTGAAGCTACACTCAGATTACAGCAACATGCGGATGCTGATCAAAGACAACAGACACGCTCACACTCATAAGGGCAAGTTAAGTGGATGCTGAGGGAGATTTACAAGCAGATATGCTCGCATACACAACATAAATATGATTAGGAGGGTGTGGAGAAACAGAGAAACAAAGCAACCGTGTTTTTTTTTTTTTAAAGCACAGCGGCTTGAGAGGTGCTGCAGGATGGAGATTATGGCTGGCAGGTGGCAGGAATATTAAGTGAATCCTGCAGTATCTTTGCCCTGCTGCACACCACAAGCCATTAACTACACCACACACGCACACATACATGAACACAGGGAGGAAAAGGCAATTAATGGTTAATGCAACGGTCGCCGAGTCAGCAGATTGTGTGTACACATGCCATCGTCCATCATCTCTGTAGGCCACACACACGAGCTTTGCAAAAACACACAAATACTGCATGTGCTCTTTTTCTATCTTTCCTCACTGTCTCACATCTCGCTCTAACTTTAGAAAGTGAGACCATTCCTCCGGAGCCACCGACTCTCCTCCATCACCGTCTCTTTCTTCCATGGCTCACAGTATGTAAATGGACCTAAATTTGGTTTAAGCACATTGATATAAGCAGCCGCCGTAACTCTATACCGGGGCCTTTAGACACACACATGCGCTGCTGCGCCAGCCGAGGCGTGTCGGTGGAGGAGGTGAAGTGTGTGCAGAGTGGGTTAGCGTGACTATTTTAAAGCTCTGTCAGGGGTTAATGGGAGGTTGACAGGTTTACAGATAGACTTTGTGACGCTGTGGTTTGAGGAGGCATGAAAAAAGGCCACACACGTTTGCACACACACACGAAAATTCATGATAGAATGTGGGACACAAGTATCTAATATCACAAAGCGAGGGACAAATATCGAATGGCAATACTTAACTGGTACCGACTGAAATTAGACAACTGTTAAATGGGCCTTATAGCGTTTTTCACCACTAATTGCAAGTAGGTGGTGTGACGCCCCTCCCACTGTCTTAGAGGTGAAGTTAACCCAGCAAAACATGGATGTGGCTTAAACAATGCCGATTTAAAATATTCAAAAAATAACAATTTCATGGCAGCCATATTGATATGAAGGGTAAACACAGGCGTTACCAATTATACTAATTAAGGTCCTGTTCCATTTCGCATAGTGGAGTCTTCCTAGTGAGCAGGCATGGACAACAGCAGCACCATGATCTGAATGGAACAGAACCTTCTTTCAGGGGGTTTTAACGTGGAGGTTGGACGACCCTCCCTTCCAAGAGATTAGCAAGATCATTTCTGGGGGTCACCAGGTATTTGTGGAGAATAAAATAAAATAACATGTTGTGGCAAGCAGCACAGAGTGAGAGTCAGGAAGCAGCTCTCAGTAGGGTTGATTATTGTGATGGCATTTGGTTTTGGTACCCTATCCTACCTCTCAGTGACATCAGCCCCTAAAAGACATTCAGCACTCAAAAATCTGAAATTTCAAACCGTTTTGGCCTTTTCAGCTACTTCAAGACAACTGCAAGGGAGGTGAATTTTCATATATCTCTTAAATTTTTCCAATTTTGGGTTTAGAGAGGAGTCAGCCAAGTTAGGCACTGTCAAGATGGCGATGGCCAGAGCCACCTCACTGAGTTTTCATGACATCATCCACAAGTTTCTTAAGAGTCACTGTGAAGCTGTCTCCATGTTTTTTAGTCTTTTGTTCGATCTCAGGGATGCACTTTAGTGAGGAACAGCAGATGTAGGCATAACTTTTGTATCTGATTCAAAATCAAAATTACACCATTGGGCCATTTCTTTGGCAAAGTTCTTGAACAGCTGCTTGTGTTTGGACATCTGAGATCCGTGGGTTTCTGGAGAAAAAGATAATTTTTCAAAGCAGTTTTGTATCAGTGCTAGTGCTTTACCCGAAACAGAAGTTTCCAAGTCGACAGTCTGTGGAAATATTGGATTTCAACATAGATTTTGTCGCAGGCAAACATTTTAGTATTCTGGGCAGATAGTGGACATCTGTGAAATGATGAAAATTCTACTTGAGATCCAACCTGGTGTTGAATAGCAGGTAAAAAGTCAATTAATATCCATTATCGTGGCCAAAAATATCATACTTAATGGTGTCATAACAATAACACCACTTTTTCTTGATATACTACTGGTGCTAAAATATAGTAAAAGGAACAAACTGAAGGGTGAAGTGTGTATTTCAGCTCTGTAGGACTCAAATGAACATCAAATACACTAAAAACACTGTAAACAGTAGCAGCTTGGTCTGTAGGTTGTAAGCACCCAGTGCAGTTGGGGTATTTCTCAGACACAAGAGACCCCTGCACACTACTGGATTTTTGATGAGGAGCTCATGGACTAAAATGTCAATAAAGTAATTCTCCATGCAGCGCTGCAGTATGTAGGAGTCTTCCACTTGAGGATTCTTTATCTTCTTACTCACAAACACACACGCACACACAGAGTGAGGCGAGCCAGGCAAACCTCCCCAGAGCTCTATGCAAACAGGCCTCATCAATCAGCCCAGTGTGTAAGAGACTGCAGGGACAACAAGACCGAACGGACGCTTAGCAGATCAAATATCCACCTACACCTCTGCCACACTGTCCACTGGGCCAAGACTCACACACACACACACACACTAAACACAAGCGCTTCGGGATAATCCCAGTACGCCAAAATGAGAGTTGAAAATGACACAATTGAGCAGGGATGAGAGACCGGGACGAATCAGAGCAGAGGGATGGAAATTGTGGACAGATTGCAGTGTAAATGGGACAGAGTTGATGGGATGCTGGTTAGTTTTGATTAGAAGCAGATACATAACGGCTAAAATTGAGTTCTTGAAAGGTTATATTAGACATTAAAGTGAAAATCCATCTTAAAACACAACTCTTCTTTATGAATAATGTCATGCTATATAGTAATTTTAGAAAGAACAGCTATTATCATGAAAAAGCTGTCAGATGTAGAAGACTGAATTCGCTGAAATGTTATAAACTTCTCAAAAACAGCCAAAGTTGCTGATGTGAATCTCAGTTTAAGATGGATCTTCTCTTCAAACACCGGTGCGGCTGTATGGCAGCGATGCTTACAGATTTGCGGATGTTGACTCGAGGTTTGGGGACAGGTTTGCTGGGCTTGCTGTCAAAGCTCTCAGGCAGTGTGGACGATCCGTGGCCGCTCTTCCTGGCTTGCAGGGCCAGCTGGTAGGCCACCTCGAAGGCCTGGCCGAGTGTCAGGATGATCTCATACGCCAAGTTCTGACAAGAGGGCAAAGGCAAACAGGCATGAGAACAAAATGCACTGTGAATGGGTTGCACCACAAAGAATGATCTTTTAAACCCAATTAAATCATGGTTTAACTTTAAATTATGTTGCACCAAACTTTTAAACTAGCTTAAAGTTAAATAAGAGTAAATTTAAACCTCTCTTTAAACCAGTTTTACTTTAAATCTAGTCTACATTATTTCTTTTTTTATGTAAGCAAGCATCTCCGTATTGAATAAACTATATTTTTTATTTAGGTTTACATCATTGAACTTGGATTTACTCATTTTAAACATAGTTTTGCTACAATATTATTTGAATTAATTTCAGACTGAATTAATTATCATTAGTGCAACCCAGTCTATGATATTTATGTATAAAAACAGATACAGTGTCAGAACTGACCACATCAAAAGCAGTGAAGACGTGGCAGTAGTGGTGACTGGACTTGAGGTCTTTGGTGATGTAGGCAAATGTAGAGAGATCCTCTGGATCCTGAGCCGCACACGAGATGTTACGGATCTCATGTTCTGCTATGATGTTCTGCAGAGAGAGAGAGAAAGAGAAGAGGAAGGAAAAGGAGAAAAAAAAAAAACAGACAGAAAGATAAAGATGTGCAGAGAGAGATTGTTGATTATCTCCAGTGAGACAGTTCATGGAAAAACAAATCTGATTTATTATTCATCTCATTTCACACATCCCAAAACCATAATCAGTGTAGCACAATTTTGGTTTGAGAATTTTCTGGAGTCACTGAGTTGAAATTTGTCCTCTGGTAATGTCACCGGAGAACACTCAGGCTTTGTGTTGTGTTAATTAAAGCACATAGCAGAGCTGTGAATTATGGAACATCAAAACCCCAAAAGAAAGTTTTAGTGAGGACCAGCATCGGGAAAACATTTTTTTGTCATAGTGAACAGTATCATCTTTGTTTCTGGGAGGATATCAGATATGATTGATTGTTTTTGTAAAGTCAGTGAGGAATCCACTCCTCTAGTTGCTGTTTTTTTTGCACACTGGGAAAGCAGATAAATTAAGGAGGAGAGATTTACTACTTTGACAAAATGTCCTGTGGAGGTGAAACCAGGTTAAGCTGCTTTCCCATGTTGATTTGCCTTTTTTGTTGCCTTATCCCCTTCATTGATTTATTAACCTCAGTATCGTTTCTTAACTTGTATCATTCTCTATTCAGTACAGAAGTTACAGTAAGATCTGAAGAATAGAGAAAAATGAGATGTAGATTTTGCAAACCTGTTGCCTGCTAATGTCAGAAACAAACTGGGGCAAGATGCAGAATTAGTTATGAGTGCCTGATGGTCATGTTAGAGGCAGGACCAGCACATGTTCTGTTCTGTAACCATGCAGAGCCAAGAGAAGAGGAAAAGTACGCCTGACTAATGTTAAACTGTTTGGGCAAAGACAGACAACACATACTGGTGTCTGGTGTCACCAGCTGGTCTCCATGTCATCATTATATGTATTAGTTGAGTCTGTGGTTTGTGCCAGTGGCACATTGGAGAAGTTATCCTTCAGTGTTTTCTGCCAGAAAGCCTTCTAACACATGGTCGGCGGTCTATTTTAACCCAAACCATGAGCTTTTGCTAAACCTACCCAAGTAGTTTTGTTGCCTAAACCCAACCACACTGCAGTAGAAAACTGAAGATAATGAGTCAAACTGTCATTTTAATTAGATTTTTTTAATGATGATGAGACATAGCTTATTCAAGAGCATTTAATTTAAAAAACAAAAACAAAATGCTGCAAAACGCAAAACAGTTTTGCTTGCTTGTCCTTCATCCTCCATCGTATCAATCCCTCTTTCCATCTTGTTGAGCAACTACATCATAATTATGATAATTATCCCTCTGCTCTTGCACTGTGTGCAGGCAGTCAGGTGTGGCCTGTGGAGCAGGCAGGTTTGATTGTCTCCCTCCCATCATGAATTTATTAAACTGAAATATACGATGTATATGTTGTGAGATTATGATTTTTTGGCTAAGATCTCTTCTATAAGGCTTAAGGTGACCTCTCCTTCGCTGCAACAGACACAACCACTCGTTATGGTAGATGGCCCTCAGTGTTTTAATCTGTCAAAATAAAGGACAGCCTTCAGATTTTTACATTATTGTTTAAAAAAAATTCAGCCAATGAGGGAAAACTTGGTTAACATAACCTCTGCCTGGGAGTCTAAACCTCGTCTCCTGGGTGGAAGTCCGGTGCTTAACCCATTCATCCACCACAATCTGCTCTTGATGAGGATGCTCGTTATACTGTCACCTGGCTTTGTAAAGTCTTTCTGGCAGAAAGCCCCGATCCTGAAGGCTAACTTCTCCCATGTGTTGTGTAGTGCTGCCTTAGGAAGAACACTGAACTCAAAATGTACTATCTGCAAATTATGCTCGTCTTCTGCAGTGTGTGTGTGCTTTTGTGCATAACAGAGGCTTAAATACTTTTTTTTTGCAAGCAAGCAGCTTATAATTATCTTAAAATGGTTCCTCACTGTGCCCCAATTTTAGCCACCTGAGGGGGATTAGATTGTCTTAACCGAGTGCACGAGAATCAGTACCTCATAGGAATGATTGACTTCTTGTTGTCTAAACTATCTTCACATAATATTTACACAGAGACAAACTCATTATACATTCATACGTAAAACACTTTCCTGTCTGAGGAGGACACACGCTGGGCACCCTTCACTCAAATGTCAGTGAGGATGTGAAAGGAATGAGGTGATGATAAACTGTGAAATTAAAATGTCAGAAGTTTTTTATTATGAGCTTTTTAAACATTCCATTAAGGATTTAATGAACTGAGTAGGTTGTTATTGATTTTTCTCAGCTCTCCTATTGCATACTGATTATTGCCTGTTTGTGTTTTGCCCTCTCTTACACCTTATTGATTTTTACACCGTATAGTTTTAAATCAGTCGCGCCTGCGGTCAAAGCAGACCTCAGTCAGCGCTGTTAAACTGGGCATTTCTGACAGCTGTTGAAAAGCCTGACTTTTCATGTGTTATTTACAGTCAGCGTCACAGGAAGCGAGTTGTGAGCGTTACCTTATTTGTGGCGTCGATGAACTTCACTCCTTTGTAGGACACGGAGAGCACGATGGTCGGCACTTTCTTCATCTGTTCCGTGGACTTCTTGGAGCGTACAAAAAACGAACAAGAAAAAGAGAGGAGGGGCAGCAATTAGTTTTTGAGGCACTAAATACACAGAGTGGAATCAGTTGCAAGGTTGAACTTTTAACACCCCACAGTTGTTATAATTAGTCTCAGATTAATGAGTTTCAGTTGGTAGAGATCTCCACTGAATTTAATAACCTTTTAGTTTCATAGAAGACTTAAATCCATGTCTGGGACGAGGGCATGTGAGAAAAACAATGAAAATTTAAACAGATTGGAGTCCGATACTGGCCTGATATGATCCTATCATGAATATACAGGAATCGGCGTGTATGCTTACTGATATAAAAACTTTTTTCCAGAACATTTTATGCAGAAAACAATGCTTGGTGTGATTTAGATTTAGTGTAATGAGGAAAATAGAGAGAGTCTATTTTTATCCCAGCTCAGAAATTCACTATATTGGCCACCATATTAGTAATCTGTGAATTTTCCCCCTCTAAAATCAGTATCAGTCACAAAAAAATCCCTAATTGGTCTGATGAAATGATGAAAGCATGAGGGAAATGAGCTAATCGAACAGTCTTCTGATGACTTCCTCCTGGATTAACAAAGTCAATTCAAATCATCTTCGAAGGTTAAAGGTTGTCAGACGCCTCATAAAAAAACAACTGCTCTCGAATTACATTTCTAAACCTGATCGACTGCAGCGCTGCGTCCAATAAGCCTATTAGCTTATGAGCCACATCAGGCTCCTACTGTCCTGTTCATATCTCCTCGTTCTTTTTAATTACATATTGGCACTTTAACGCGTCTCAATTACCTATATTTAAATTCATTATGCAGTGTGGGGCTGTGGAGAATTGTGTGATTTACAGCGATGTCGGCGTCACCCTCCAAGCTGTCATTCTACCTGCCAAAAGCTTTAATATATTCAAATAAATCGATGTGAGATGAGTCCCTCTCCTGTTTTCTCTGTATCACTTCTCATTTTTCATCACTTGTCTCTCAGCATCCATATTTCTATCACGCTCCGTCCCTCCTTGTCGAATCTACTCGCTGCTATCCTTCCCATCTCTGTTTCTTTTTCTTTGTTCCATCTCTTTCCTCCCCGCTCGCAGTGTGTTGCTGCTGCGGCTCAGCCTTGTCAGGATCAGGTAGCGCTGAAAAGCTGACAAAGGCGGCGCAGCCTGGCTTCGCTGGCAGATACCCAGCTAGAGGCTCTGAAGTTGGGATTTAAACATCCATGGTGGAAGGATGGAGGGACTGATCAAAAGGAGGGATGCTGGGAACAGGGGGTAAAGCAGGAAGGTGCGTTCAGGCGGTAATACAATCGAGAACGATTCAACGTGCATCTCATTTCACTTAATTACGACCTTGGAGTGCAGCAAAGGTGTGTCAAACCGAGGAAAGAGAGAAGAGGAAGAAAGAAAGATGCCCCCTGATGTGGCAAAATAAATATAGAGAAAAGAGGGAGGAGGGGAGAGGAACAGAAAGCCTCGCTCATGAATATTAAAATTTATCTTCACACTGCAGCAACTCAGGATGAGAGTGAGAGATATGAACCGAGGGGCCAGAGGAGAGAGTCACTGTGCTACAGTAAAATGTGGAGAGGGTGAGCGGGCAGGAAGAAAAGACATGATAGCAGGAGACAGATAACAGCAGCGAGAAATACAAAGAGAGTGAGCAGCACAACGACAGAAAGTGAGAGGAAGATAAGGTGGTTTGAGGTAAAAGGGGGGTCACTGAGCCACCCAGGCAGGGATATTAAAAATAAATCCCTCAATACACTTAATCCACTGTCATGATATTTTAAGTTTGGTTAAGTTCTAGTGTGAGTGTGAGGGCACTCAGAGTATGAGACTGTGTCCCTGATTCAAAGGTTTTGCAGAATACGTTTATATAAAAAGGCCACAAACGCAGCCATGTACACTCATGTTGTTATCGTTTTTTTTTTTCGTAACGTCTTTTAGACTTCACTGTCAATGTTGCTGTGTTTCCAGATCTCAGCAACAGATGTCAATTAGGGATGTAGAGGATAAGTCGAGTAAACAATTTAATGTTGCTGCACTTGCTAGTCGGCCCCAGAAATACAAGTTGGTTAGACTATTTATGAATCAGTGCCTCCATGAAGTTGTGATAACTAACATTACCCACACTGTGGCTTTCTGGGTGTTTTCTTGTTTTTAGACTAGTTTAAATTTCTGTTTAAAGCTATAATAGGGAACATTTCCACATTAAAATGTCTACAAATGCTCAAAATATGATTAATATTTGTGTTGTGTACTTCATTATCCCAAATCTTTCCAACATTGTTCAAAACAGAGAAATACATCATTTATTCAAGGTAATGGTTCATTTCATCCAAGCTGTTGCTAGCTAGCTGCTCTAGCTTCCAGGAAAATACGGGTTAAATCTGAGAGTGAGGAACAAAATCTGCAAACGTGACTAAATGTAATGTGAATAATACTTTTAATATCACCTCGTCTATGAACATACCTGAGTCATGTCAGATAGATTCTCATCAGCTATGATGGTTGTTTAAAAGTTCAGAAAACAACTCCCACGATCCCACACTACTTCACAGTGTCATCAAACTACATCTTTTGTTATTGCTTCAATGTGAGAAAGACTCCTAGAGGCAGAATGTACATATTGTGCGTCAATAATGTTAGATCTTTCCCACCAATGGCAGAAGTAAAGAGAGTCATGTGCTTTACCCGCATTTTGGCACAAGCGTCTTGTGTGGACTCCGTCCCTCTCAGCTCCTTCACCAGCATAGAGCCCAGGTACTGCGGAAAAAAACACACAAAGGATGTGAGTGTCTGGTCGTGGCTGATACACAATGTTATAATCATATTAACCTCCTAATCTTTGCCAGACACTCGTGAGTCTGTCCCATGGACCCATCTCTATGGGTCTGTCTTTACTAGCTCCTGCTATGCAACTCAGCATTGGTCTCACATTTAAGAAGCTTGAACCAGGAAGTGGTTAGCATTTTTGCACAAAAAATGCAAACAGCGTTTGGAGTGATTGAAATAATATGGCTTTTATTTTATTTTTGAGTATGAATTATGAATCATTTTTAGTGTCTGCACTCTTTTGTTCATATTGTTTTGACGAAACTAACACAAAAATGTCAAATATACGTGCATTCATTTAATTTATAGCAATATTTATATGAGAGTATAAGAGTATATTTCTCTGTGACAGCTGTACTAATGTAGACTTTGATTAAATGCACACAGACACACACAGCAGTGGTTAAATCCACCTTGAGAGGCTCCTGGCGGGACATTAACACCGGAGTCTGGCAGATCCTTCCCTCTAGATGCGACTCTGTGGTCAGACATTCTGCACACGTAGTATCTGATTTAATAAAGAAGCTACTAATGGTGACAGTGTTTTACAGGGACAATGTTTATGTCGACATTACAACACTAATGGGTGTGACATTCACCACCTCGCGGTGCCCTTTCTGCTTATGGAAGAGGCCTTATTTCCTCAGAGTGGGACCCCAACAAGGCTTTTAGTGGATTAGAAGAGAAATATTTACTGCTTTTTTTTCTTATCCCATCTGTTTGACTCCACAGTACATGACTCCAGAATTGAATACTTACCTCACAGGATTTGTTTTACATTTGATTAGTGATGCATTTTATTATGGAGGCAAAACCTTTTGGGCAGATTGCTTTGCGTGATGAGTTACTTTTCTTGCAGCACAGACCGTCACTTTTCATTTGGGGAGTCTGGTCCTTGGCGCGATCAGAAGGAGGTCGTCTGGGCTTGTTAATACTTTGTCTCGACTTAAGCTAACAATCTTAAATCGCTGTTATGGCAGAGTTTCTGGCACTTATCCTAGAAATTGCATTACAGTTGCATGCAAGACCAGCTGCTGTCTCATCTACCATGTCTCTTTGGCAGTAATTGTTGATGTATACAAACATATTTTATTTGCTCCAGATAAAATTCAAAGATGTCTGTAATGCATCAAGGCTGAATGTTTACAACCATGCTAGCAGCTGTATGAGGCTCAGTGGTGCTCGGAGCTAAAAGCTACAACACCTACGCAAAGAATACAAAATAGTAAAAAAGTACAATGGTGGCTGAGGGCAAAGTAATTTGTTTTGTAAGTTTTAGCCATGAACCACATTACTGCAAAAAGTACAACAAATTGACATATAAATGAAAAATCAGCTATGTGATCACCTAACTAGCCACCTAACTAGTGTTCGTGAAATGGTCCTTTAACTAGGGCTGCAACAAACTACTATTTCCATTGTCTATGTCTGCATGTACATAGGCAAGTTAAAGAGAAAGACAGTGATTAATTTAATAGTTGACAACTAATCGATTAATCATTGCAGCTCTACCTTTAACACTGTTAAATGTTATGTTTGGTTTATGCCCAGCTTTAAAATTGACATTATGGAGGAGAAGTGTAGAAGAATTTAATGATTACAGTATCCGTGGTATCAGAGCTTGAATGGAGCTGTGTCGGTAAAATTAAAAACGGTGCAAAAAATTTGTACAAAATACAGGAGGCGATTACTCGTTTCATGAAGGGGCAATCCAGGTTAAAGCCATTATCTTTTAGAGAATTAAAAAGAAAAACCTGCACTAGGTCACAAAGGAAGAGATCAGTTAAACAAGCTGCAATTCAATATGAGGAAGAACTCCCTAATATTTTGTATATTGGATGTATCTACAGAAGCTTTCATATGAGTATAACCGAGCACACAGAGTCAACGTTGAGATAACATTGACTGTTAATGATGTCGAATGTGGTAATGATGTTAGAATGTCTGCAGGGTTTTACTGGAAATGGATCTGTAATAACTTCAGATAATATTTTGGAGCTCTGCTTGTAAAGCTGACATAATAAAGTTAAGATGTCATCTGAGGTGCCTGTGAAAGTGGAGGTTTTGTTTATTTGGAGCCGGAGATGAAAATGAGACCGGGGCTGATGCATCCTTTTATTCCGTCCTTTTGGCTTTTTACCATCGCGCTTTCTCTATTAACACAAACACAATGCACTCCTCTCTTTCCTCCCTGCCTCTCATCACTGTCTTATCCATCTAATTTATTCTTATTCGCTCTACGTCTCCCTCCAGCTTGCCAATATTCGTACTGAGCGCTCTGCCTCCCCCTCTGTTGTGGCTCCTGCTCATTTATCTCACTTTCCAAGCTTTCTGGGGCCCGTTGTCCTGGGACAGCGAGCATTAGAGATGTTGTCATAAACGGCTCCTTGAAAGCACCTCCATATTTTCCCCCGACGGCCCACCCGTTGTGCGTTCTTCACCGTCCGCCTGAAACACATTGCCTATGTAGTTGTACATCTGTCAGAAGCCTAATGGTCCACGCTGTAGCTATCAATCTTCTAAGGTAAGAAAACGAAAAAGGGGCGATTTCTGACTGAGCGAAGACGTGCTCTCGGGATGCTTATCTCTTATTCACTGCTTCTATCTCATCTTTGCTTCCTTTCATTCATATTTGATTTCAGCATCACATTTCCTTGTCCCATTTGCTCGAACTTGAATTTTTCAATCTTCCTCCAACTATCTTTTTTTTCCCTCTCCCACGCTCTCTTACTTAATCACCTCGCTCTCAACGACTCCATTTCTTCACCAATCAGAACGTGCGTCTCTGAGATACCCAATTACACGTCCTTCTCTTTGTTTCTCAGAGCCAATGGCATCTCAAATTGCTTCTCTGCACTGTTTTACCTGCTCTGAGTAAGTAATCATTCCAGCCTGGATGCTGAGCAGATAACCAATCACAGGTACAAGGCTGTAACCGTGGTAACGTGGATACATAACACTCTTTATGTAACTGGCAAAGGTCTAAATTTATCAAAGTGCAGAGAAGAACTGAGTTCAGTATTGACTGAAAGGTGAAGCTGAAGGTCGTTGAGCAGTGATATTGCTAACTTAGGAGTAATATTACTCATATTACTAAATTATTAATACTACCAGACTGAGGAGCAGCTTCCTCCCTCAGCCTGTGAGACTCCTCAGCACCCCTCCATATAAATTATTCCTTTCTATATTTTTATTGATCTCTTCAACCAGTTCCAATCAATCAGTCCAGGGGGAACAACATTGAAATCTCATTATATAACTTTGTTGTAAATGATAAATAATCGTCTTGTATCCTTGTTTCAGTAAGTCAATTATTTGACAAGGCAATCAACAGAAAACTGAGGCAACAATTCTGGTAATTATTAAACCTTTAAATTGACAGTTCACCCCCAAACCAAAAATACATATTTTTCCCCTGGCCTGTAGTGCTGTTTATCCATCTTAGATCGTTTTGGTGGAATCTGCAGCGTTTTAAGGATATCGACTGTGGAGATGTCTGCCTTCTGTCAAATATAATGGGACTAAATGGAAATTGGCTTGTGGTGCTCAAAGCACAAAAAAATACATTTGAAAGATTCAACATCAGCATCTCTTTCCAAAAATCCTGACCTGGTTACGCAAGATAATCCACAGACCTCGGCGGTTAGACGTTTCCTGTAAGAACTATTTTATTTCTATTAGAGAGAAATTAGTTCCAGTAGATTCAAAAGTAGTTCTGGTAGATTCTACTGCAGAAAAAAAGTAGTTCCTACATGAAACTGCATGAAACATGCTCTCTGGGTTATCTTGAGCAACCGGGTGATGATTTCTAGAAAGTCACATTGTTTTTGAGTTATTTTTTTAGCAGCTTTGAGTACCACAGGACTGGTGTTATCTAGTTCCATTATATTGGAGGGAAGGTGACATCTCTATGGCCCATATCTCCAAAACTCGGCAACTCACACCTAAAATATTTGGATGGATAAATAGCACTACAGGCCAGAGGATGAATATGTATTTTTGATTTTGGGGTGAACTGTCCCTTTAAGTGTTAAAGCAATTCACTAGTTTCACCCTTTCAAATGGGGAATGTTGCTGTTTTTCCTGAGTTTTGTATGATAGTAAACTGAATGTCTTATGGTTTTGGGCAAAACTAGGGATGGGAACTAAGGACCAGAACTTGGGATGTTAATGATTAATCATTAATTGATCTGTTGCTGTATAATGCTGAGCTCACAGGTTTGGCTTGTTGTTCTAGAAATGGCAGTAATTGAGTCCTAATTTATATTTTTTATTCTATTCCACTCTGAATTTAATTTATTACCAGTATATATGTT
The DNA here is from genome assembly GCA_027495735.1 of Lutjanus campechanus. NCBI lineage: Eukaryota > Metazoa > Chordata > Actinopteri > Lutjaniformes > Lutjanidae > Lutjanus > Lutjanus campechanus. The sequence goes on from JAJHUR010086896.1 coordinate 48,315, forward strand.
GTGTTTTGAACCTTGTTAGCATTAATTAATAACATGAAATGTGACAAAACAATGTCAAATGAGGTTCAGTTACTGCCATTACTACACTGTTGATTAACTATTGATGAATACAATCACTTAAATTTTATTGGTGATAATTGATTAATGTTTAATCATTAACATCCCTAGTAGGCAGGGTTAATAGAATTTTTTCTTCGTCACAGACCACAGCCAGCTTAATTGAATTGATCAGGAATCAATGAGGGAATCTATAAAGAATCGGACCAATAAGCAGAATCGATAATGGCATTAGTATCAATAGAATCCTTTCAATTCCCATCCCAAGACAAAACATGTAATTTGAACACACTTGAATTGGGTTTCTGGACATTTTTTCCTATTTTCTGACATTTTCTAAACCAAACAATCAATCAATTAATCAAGAAAATCATCTGCAGATCAATCAGGCCTACATGCAAACACACACAGAGTGAAGTGAGGTGAAGGGGTGGGACTCACGTAGGCTTCGTAGTCACAGGACTGAAAGATGAGCTTCTCGGGGTGATGCTGCCAGTACTGCACCGGAGTGGACGAGGTGGCCTCGTTTGGCGGACGCAACGTGATTGGCTCGCACCACTCGCCTGCCTGAAACGACAACCAATCGCACATTAGGACACAAGCCGGATCACAAGGAAGATTACAAGATGGGGCATGACATGGAGGGCTTGTGCTGTGTAACTCGTGTTGACATAACTCGTTGGCCTGATAAATGTAAGTTCATAATGTAACAGCTTTCAGACTGAACATGGACATGTCTTCAGAGGGACACGCTTCAGAGAACATCCAAGAGGAAATTAAACTTGGATGAATTATGCTCGGCGTCTAAGTGTTCCCATTCTTCAGCTCAGTTTAAGACTCTGCTGCTTTTTCACCCAGTGAGCTTTCACCTTTTACACAAAGGAAATACCTAAATCCTACCTGCATACTTCTCAAATGTCTGCGGATAACAATTAAGCTTATTTTACAGTCCCCCATTCATCACTAAATGGAACCAGATGATTTTCTTGCACACACATCCTGTGACTGTATGTTTATGTGTGCAGCCATATCTGATTGCTTGTGTGTGTAATCCCCGTCAGAAAGTCGGTGAGGCGCTGTGGAGATCTTATGATCTGATGCAAAGATGTTGGACAAACATCCTGGGGAGAAGTCTTTAGAAACAGGCACTGGCCAAACCAACCCTCAACTCCACCAGATTAACAATATTACACACGTTTTTCCCACAAACTTTAACCCTGCAGAACTCATTTACTTAAAGTGTTTAATGTGCTACCTTAATGGGATAGTTTGGACTATTTGAAGTGGGATTGTACGAGGTTCTTATGGATAGTCGGTGTATTACTGACAGGAGATGGTGGTCAACATGCCGGTACCTAACAGTACCTTTTTTGGGTACTTTACTCGTGTATATTAATGAAAATGTAAAAATGTAATGTTGGTAAGGAGGAGGAGGTAAGTTTTTGATGCCTCACTTAAAGTTTTGTCGTCTATAGACTGTAAAGTTACACTGATTAGATGCTGGCTGCAGATTTGGTAATGTTAGCTGCAGCTGCTGTGGGGGGGATTTAGCTTTCAGGCTATAAAAATGACTCACTCTTTAGCCTTTAGTTATACTGTATTTTGTGTTTGGTTCAACGTGTTGCCCCCGCCAGATTTTCATTTCACATTATAAATATTGCAACAAGTGTTGTGCGTGTCGATTTTCGAAAAGTGCAACCACCTGTGCAATTTGGCACAGACCAATTTAACATAAATTGGTACTTGGTAGTACTGACATAATTTGGTTGGTACTGATCTAGGCATTGGTAGTCCAGCAACTCCTGTGTCATATCAGCCAAATATCACTCTCCCCAAGGCAACCAAACCCCTTAAATAAAAACGTTAAGTTACTTTACCTCACCAAACACAGGAGCTGCCTATCTCAGTCTGCCAGTTTGTGTTATAGTGTGACTTTGGTGATTCCGAATGAATATTTTAAAACATAGGAGTCACACAACAACATAAATGAATGAACTGATTGATGCAGCAGTAGACCAGCGACTCCCATGTTCTGTGAGGTAAAGTTACCATTTTTCCTTAGGGAGTTTGGTTGGTTTGGAGATCACGATATTTGGCTCACATAACAGCAGTTTCCCATCAGAAAAAGCTGTCTGATGGCAAAATAAAGCACTAAAAATATTCTAAATATAGCATACACTTAAACTTATGCGCTGGTGCTCCTGCCCTGCTCTCTTTCTCCAAACTGGAGGCATGTTGACCTCCATCTACTCTAGTCGTTACACTGAAAATCCATAATACACTTCAAATAATCCAAACTATCCCTTTAAGGACCAGGAATGTGTCTGGAAAGAAGTCAGCTGTTGCACTCGTTTTCTTTGGGGAGAACAGAAGGTGAAAGAAACATTTGCCAGTCAAGAGAAGAGGGGTAATAAATCAGAGGATAAAGATGTTTCGTCTAGTCTATAATAGTTCTTCCATTCTGCCAAAGCTGACTCATCAGTGCCACCTCACAGTGTTGTGTCTAAAAAAAGGGGGGTTACACTGTGACACTTAGGCGTGTGCACATACACACACTTGAGAGATTCAGCAGGGTAACCACAAGTGTGTGATAGTCTGCACTGATAAGCTCTGTGATTCACACAGACACAAAAAGACCCCAATCATACTGAATCAAAACACAGCTGCTGCCTCAGATGTGTGCGCACATCATCACTGTAAGTGTGTGTGTGTGAATCATTGCGTCTTCCTGATTGGAAGTCATAAAGTTCTAATTCTGCATTTGGATGAGACTAAAATTGGCTGGAAAGTTGAAACTGTTCTGAAAGAGTATGTCTTGTTTGTGCAGAGCTATTAAGTGTTGCATCATGGAGATAAACATTAATTTGGTAAAGCAGTAGTTTATGCCTGATTGCAGTTTGCATATTTCATATTTTTATAGCACAAAGTTTCAGACATAAATTTCATGTTTCCATATTTGTAAAATTTATATGAGCTCTAAACTGCTGCTGACGGCTGCTGGTGTCAGATGGTGCTGCAGATTATTAATGGTGGGTTTTCAACAACCAAACAGGCAGATAAAACACTTTTGGCTTGCATCTTGTAGCTATTAGGGAGCAGCTTTTAATTAGTGAGACTCTTCATTTATGATTAAGATATATTCCACTGTCCTGATTAGAAATGTGATGCTGCCTGAAAGCTTATTAGTTCACTATTGCTTCCACTTTGTAAATTTACAGGAAAACAACTGTGAAATATCACTGAAATCAGATTTTTATTTATATTTTTTATTATTTGATTGCAACAAGGAGACAACTTAGAAATACAGTTCAGATTATTTTAATTTTTTAATTTTTTTAAATTGTTTTTTAGGTTGGCCAGCACATTGCGTAGCATTCGAGCTGGTGCTCCTCTCTGCCTCTTCAAACTGGGGGGGTGTCAACAGCCATCTACTGTAGCTAACACACTGACTTTCAATAGTCAAAGTACTTCATACAACCCCCACAGCAAATAATCTGAACTATCCCTTCAAAAGAACAAATTTTAGTATTAAAGGAATCTGAAATTTATTTAAATATGCATTTTTTTTGTCAACAATTATATAAAGTCCAAAAACAACAATATATTACTCCACCTCTCAAAACCTTCTGTGGCCTATTTTTATCTTATTTATTTTTAAAATGCCTCTTAATTATATAGTTCAATTTTTGAAAAAGGCTCCATAATTTAAAACATCTGGGAACTATCGTTTTTAGGAAATGTTGCACAAACAGGACGAAATAGTGCATTTGTTGGGGACTATTTCCATGGTGGATTAACACACATTTGGTTCTCTAATTAGTACGTATTTATGGCAGCAGGACGGTGTGTGTGGGACTGACTCAAAACAAACTACAGTGCCCAGGTTATTGGCAATTAAGGAACATGTCACACAGTGCAAAACCGTGGCTCATCGATGTGTTATGTGTTGTAATTACTCTTAGACATCAATGCGGCACTAGAGCTGCAATGATTAGTGTAGGAAAAAAAAATTAGTCGCCAACTATTTTCATCATCAGTTAATCAATTTCAGTCAATTTATGAGCAAAAATGTCAAACTTTTGCTGGTTCCAGCTTCTTAAATGTGGAGGGAAATTGAGGTGAGCATTTTTTTCAAATCTTTGACATTTTAATGATGAAATGATTAATTCAGAAAATAATCAGCAGATTAATTGATGATGAAAACACGCTTTAATGGCACATGTTTGTAGAGAACAATAAAAATGTAGCATATACCAGACTTATCCTTTAAGCATTCATCCAGCCAACTGTCTCTCTGACTATGACCATTCATAACACTCTCCTCCAGTCCATCCCTCTCTCCCCGTCCCTGCCTCCATTCATCCCTCCAACCTGTCCTCCCTTCCCTTCCTCACCATGCTGACTTGGGCCATCTGTCGCTCCAGCTTGGATCTCGGCACGTCCTCGAAGTAGTTGTCATTGCTGCGCTGCCTGCGCCGGGCGTCCGCCTGCATGATGAGGTGCTGCACGTCCAGAGATCCGCCCGGGACCCCCGCCGTGTACGCTGCCTGGCCCACCGACGGGCTGAGCTGGGGAGGAGTGTGGTTCCCGCCGGGCTCCTGGGACAGAACGGGTGGGGGAAGATTGGAGCGAGAGAGAGTTCATTTATCATTTCATAATGTGCTGTGTCACTGCTGCAGGTACAATAAGTAGGGCAATGAAATTCACTGTGCACTGTCACATTTTATTTTTCAGCCACTGTTGCCATACTGCTGAGGACTAGTGTTGAGTGCTTTGTAGAATCCGGGACAGAGACAGTGTCCTGTTACAAGAAGCAAGTCCATCAGAGTGTTGTTACAGGGACGGTTCACCCCAAAATCAAAAATACTTTTTTTTTCTTCTGGCCTTTAGTGCTATTTATCTATCTAGATTATTTTGGTGCAAGTTGCAGAGTTTTGGAAATATGGACTGTAGAGATGTCTGCCTTCACTCCAATATAATGGGACTAAATAGCGCTTGTGGTTCCAAAAAGAAAAAAAGAAAAAAACATCTGAAAAACTCAAAACCAAACACAAAATTATGACCCAGTTACTCAAGGTGAACCACAGACTTTGTTGTAAGCAGTTGCGTCCTTTCGAGTATGAAAAAAGTCGTTCTGTTAGATCCTACTGCAGAAAGAAAGTAGTTCCTACATGAAACTACTCACAACAAGGTCTGTAGATTATCTTGAGGAATTTAAATTTTTTTGGGATTTTCAGTTTAACTGTCCCTTTAAGGACAACCCCAATTCCCAAAAAGTTGGGATGTTGTGTAAAGCATAAACAATGAGGCCTTTACAGATGTTACCCATGATGCCATGGGCTCAAGACTCTCTGAATCATTTCATGATATTATGGACTGTAGATGGTGAAATCCTTCTGGACTATTTGCCAGCACAGTTTTTCACAGTGTTTAACCTTGCCCCATCCATGGATGTGAACGACTGAGTCTTTAAAAGATGTCCCCTTAATACCCCATCATGATACTGCCACCTGTTAACAATTAACCTGTTTACCTGTTTTTGAGCATTCCACAACTTTTCCAGTCTTGCATTGCTCCTTTCCCAACTTTTTTGAAATGCGTTGCTGACGTCATTACAAAAAACAATAACATTTATCAATTTGACCATTAAATATCTTGTCTTTGCACCATATTCAATTGGAAAACAAGTCAAAAAGGATTTGCACGTCGTTGCATTCTGTTTTTATTTCCTTTTTACTCGGCGTTCCAATTTTTTCATTGAAGTCTTACCTGCTCAGAGTCGCTTTAAGTCAAAGCATCGGCTCGATCCTTAAAGTGGAAACTAATGTTCATTTAAGAGGTTTTTCCAAGCTGAGCAGAGGCTAAAATTCCCAAAAGAATTTGAACTTTCATATGGTTTAATGGTGTAATGGTCTTACACATTGGAAGGTCAGCTTATTTCTCCTGAGAGGTTACTGACTTTCAGTTGATTACATATGAGAAGAATCCCAATATGAGAGACTTTTTTCTGATGATTTTATTAATTATTTCTGGGCGGTGGAAGCTGAAGTGTAAAAACTTTGCATCTCAGTTCTCATCCTGAGCTATTTGTCCAACACACTCAGCTGTCAGCCACTGTTTGTACTGTATTACAGAGTAAATACAGCCCTCTGCTCACACACTGGAAGCTGTAACTTGTATTGAGCCATACAGTGTAATCCTGCTTTTCTTTAACTAAAAGCCAGTAGAACCTCTTTTCTTGAACTGAAGAATTTCGCAAGTGGAAGAAAATTAGGACTGAAACAATAAATCGATGAATCAATTGAGCAGTTGCTTCTTCTATCATCTGCTGTTCTTCTGTTTTTATTCTCTAATCCAAAGACTTTTTTTTTATTTTTTAACCCCAATGACTTTTTTTTCACTTTTTTAGGCTCAGTACATTACTGTAATTCTCAGATGGATAGTTCAGGCTGTTTTAAGGTACAAAAAGGAGCAGAATCGACCAGGTCGACAAATTCAGCGTTGTCTCAAGAGCAGAAAGCCTCCCCAGGCTCTACAGCACAAAGAGCAAGAGACTATTATAAGGACATTAGAGCGTAGCCCCGATGGGAGAGGGAAAGCCAGTTCCTAGTGATTAGTATCCAGGACAAGCCGGCAGGGAGGAGGAAACTGCAGTGGGGAGGCCATTTTGTGCCTGCCTGAGAGACTTGGGTAATCAGTTGGGTGGTAACAGCAGCAGTGGGGAGGATGTAGCTCCCTTTAGACAAACACATGGCCATCTGGGGAATGGATGGAGGCGTTCGTCCCCTGTCTGATGAATGTATAATAAATTGAATCCCTGTTGCTAAGGATTTACATATATGGATGGACGTTTTTACACCAAAATTTCTGTGTATATGCGGGTTTTTAAAATGCGGCAAAACCCGCTCAAAATAGCGAACTGAACCTTTTCCCATTGCCCGTAGAGCTGCTTGACTTTCTGCTGGAAAGACAAGAGTTAACTGTGTGCATGACAGCAGAGACAAAGACGTTTTTGAGTGTTCAGCTCTCAGTACTTTTGTAGCTTCTAACTGAATCTCTATTGTTTGAAGTTTCCCTCCTGCGTCACTCTTTGTACAGGTATTTGTTTTATTTTACTGTTTCATGTTCTCTTTCAGCTGGGTAGGAGTCATGTTAAGTTACTGTCAATGAAAATGTGACATTTCCTGATTTTGCTGCTTCAACATAAATGTTTTTAGGTAACAAAATAACAGGGGACTTATATTGTGATCAATTTATAGGAAATAAAATGAGTGCTTCATCAGTAAATACACATCTATAAACTGTGCTGGGCTGACACATCGAGTCAAGACAAGCAGGACGTGTATGAAAAAGGAGCAAAAGAGCCGCAGAAGTTACTGACAGAGGTGACAAGCCTTCATTGCCTCCAACAAAAAGGGGTGAAAATTAAGTGCGTCCACTTGGGTGTCATGTTTCCATCACTGCTGATCAGAGCTGAAGCTGACAAATAGCTGTGACTACTGAAGAGTCATTTGACCCAGGAATAAATGCTGAATAAGTATCCTTTCCCACTGAAGACAAAAGCCTTTACATAAAGGCTTTACATACAACATACTCACCCGTAGGGAGATGGCCCGCGGAGGTTTTTGTGGGGTGTCTTCGTGTAGTCGGTCCCCCAATGAGGCCAAGATCCGTTTTCTGTGTCCGATGAGACTGATCTTCAATACCTGAATGAACACACAGATAGAAGAAATTAAAGTTAAATGACACAATACTGATACCGGCTCCCATACATGAACTTAATGTATCAGCCGATACCAAAAATCAGAGTTCAGTTCACTTCATTTTGTTTGTGTACAATTTTGACACTGAGTACTCATGGTACCATTAAGCAGTCAGTCAGTAACTTCATCTGTGTGGTTATCAGTCGCTCCACCACAACACTTTGCAACATAATCAGACGCCAAATTAAAACTGGTGTTTCTCTTCTCCTAGATACAAACCTAGGTATGCTAGTTTCTATATATTGTGCACAAAAATAATTCATTCATGCACAAAAAATGAAAAAAGTCATTTATCAAACAAAGTACCAAACGTACCAGTTCCAACTTCTGAAATGTGAGGATTTGCTGCTTCACAGATTTAAATCATGTAAATTTAATATCTTTGGGCTTTTTGACAGTTGGTTGGACAAAACAATTAATATAAAGACACCAGCCAGGACTCTGGGAAATTGTGCTGGCAAGTTTTTACTTTTTTTAAAATTTTTTATAAACAATGATTAATCAGTAAATCAAAAAGATTAATGGATGGTAAAAATCTTAGTTGCACAGATTGAGTTAAGATGGCTGCTTTTTTTTGTTCTTGGCACATGAAGTGCAGGGTCAAAAGCCACTGCACTGGCAAAAAATGATGATTCTCACTTTTATTTGCATAATTTAAAACAGCTTTTATAGAGAGCACAAGTTCAAAGGCTTTCAGACTGTATAATAAGATATTATCGGCAAAAATGCTTAAAGGTAACAGATTATCATCATCATCATCATGGAAATGGAGGATAATACTGCAATCCAGAGAAGAGTTTCTCGGAGAAAAACACCGCAGCGCACTGCAGAGCACTCTGGGAAGTTCTAATGAGTGCATAATGACATAAAATGCCCCTAAGCACATGCATACATCATGTTATTTTTATTATTACATAACCGATATGGCGTGGATGGCTGTGTTGTGCCGTTACGTGAGCAAAATCCTACATTATGTACCATTTCTTTAACGGAAAACACACACATCAGCGAGTATGAAGCATACTGTATGAGACTCACACACACGGACGAGGAGACAGATAGAAAGAGAGGCAGACATGAAAAGACTGATTAAATTAATTGCTGCTGCTATTGTAATTTGTTACTGTTCTAAGAAACTAATATCCCCCGAAGCAGCAAACTATCAGGATTAATTAGAGATGTAGAGTTGGGACTTGGCTTCGAGTCAGTCACCAAAATGATGATTTGAGACTTGACATGACTTGAGACTTAAAAGCAAACACAGTGCAAATGTTACAGGGACAGTTCACACCAAAATCATGACGCAGAGGGAAACGTGCATCTACTCAACATGTACACATTAATGGGGTCCTCCTCAGCTGAGCAGTAACCTCTCGTCCATGACTAGATGCACGCTTCCTTCTGGACTTTGACAGTCCCGTAGAAAGATTCCTGGTAATAAGCTACCTCCATTTTGGCTGTTTCTCTCTACTTTTAGTTTTTATACTACACTTATTGCCTCATGGTTTTATACTTAGAGCACAGTCACAAGAGTGGTATCAACCTTCTCATCTAGCACACAGCAAGAAAGTTAGTTAGCAAGAAACCAAGTGTTATTTCCCAAAATGTCAAACTATTCCTTTAAATCATTTCTGGGATTAAAATTCTAAATATTTACCAGAAAAAGAGCCAACAGAAAAGAAAGTGTTATCGGATTTTCAGGTTCATTGTTGAGGGCACCATTTGATAAAACATTGTTACTGAGAGCTGACAGCCATGAAATGCAAATTCAACAATATCAGATTGTAGCAAATTTGTAATAGTTTATTGATTTCCCCGCGGCATTCATTACACAGTCACAGAACACACATACACACTTGGACTCCAGTGAAAGCAGTCATTCTTTCCCTGGTCACCAGGCGTCCACTGACTGTGCCAGTTACTGGGTTTTCTAAAGAGACGGGCTGGAACATGGCAGCCTTCTGCAGGGATGTTGTTTGCACTGTTGGCACCTTCTGGCACCCATACTTCACTATACAACTAACTGCTGCCTGGTTTTATGGGGCTGCATCTGGAGGTCTCCCAATAAAGGTACGTGTGAGTGTCAGAGAACGTGTTTGTTTGTGTGTGTGTGTGTCTTCGGGGCAAAAGGTGGTAATTAGCCTCAATGCGAGGCCTCGCTGCGAGTCTAATGATTCTCCCAACAGTCTTGCTTTGAGTCAGCACTCACACACACACACAGATACACACACACTTCATCATCTCCCGCACCAATTACTGCCCCACATCTGCTACAGAAACATAAAAATACAAACTAAAAACGAGAACAGTGATGAAGGATGCACATACTTTGGTTCTATGTGTGTGTGCGTCAGATTTCTGTACTTCAGTAAGTTTTCAGGTATCAGTACTTTACTTCTGCATTTACTTTTCTGATAACTATTTAATTTTACTCCCTACATTTTAACACAAATATCTGTACTTTCTACTCCTTATATTTTCAAAACAGGCCTATTACTTTAGTTTTAATGCATTTAAGGTAAATTATTGATTAGTTTTATTTAAAAACATTGGGCGCCAAATCAGGACTGATTTCAACCTACATGGATGGGACAATAAAACAGAAAAGATGACGCCTTTGTGTTTCCATGGGTGCATATCATGCATGACAGACGTAACAAGACGCAAACAACAAAAAAGACGTAACAGGACTAAAGTGACCTAACGAGATGAAAACAAGAGCAAAGATGTTACTAGACGAAAGCAATGCAACAAGACAAAAATAACAATGATTTCAGAAGGCGAAAACAACCTAACAAAACGTAACAAGACAAAAACAACAAAAGATGTAACCAGACCGAAGCAGCGAAAGAGACATGAGAAAAGCAACAAAAAAAGACGCAAGAATAGATATAAGACGGAAAAAAAAGAAGACGAAAATGTGAAAAAGACGAAACTACGTAACAAGACAGAAAATGACGTAAAAGACGTAAAACAAACAAAACGGGCAAGAGAGGGAGACTTGACGGCAGAGAAAAAGTGAGGTTAAGTTAGCTTTGCACAGACAGTATCTCCTTCAGAGGACTAGTTTTTACTTTTATATTTTGAGCACATTTCAGGTGCCTGTACTTTTTCACTTTTACTTGAGTAAAGAAGTTGAATCAGTACTTCTTCTTTTACCAGTCTTTTTTTTAATCTATCCAGTTTGGTAAAGAATGTGTGTACTTTTGCCACCTCTCTATATAAACCTAAGCACAGAGACAGAATATAAATAAACCAATCCCATCTGTAATGAATAAAGTATATTTGCATAATGCATGTAAACAACTGATTTATAATGTATAAAGTAAGCTCAAAAATGCTAAACACTTACTTTTGTTTTCTGTGCTTAGCAGGTTTCATCTTATGTCATACAGTAAATAAGGTAAAAGGAATAGTGGGGGGATAAACACAGCAGCTACCAAAGGGTTAAACTACATCCTACACTGTTCTTCTCTTCATGGAAACAATGTGTTTTAATTGTTAAAATTAGACGGATCAAAGGCAAACTGAGAGCAGAGCAGGGACTCGCGGGTAGTGGAACTAATTGGCGTATTATGGCCGCCCCGTGCTCCCTCCACCAATTTTTACTCACTCATCTTTCCCCTCCTCTATTCTCCATCTCCTCTCCAGCTTTCACAGCTCACTATCTCTTCTCTCCCTTACACACCGTCCTTTATGGTCACACAATGTCAGTAATACTACAGCGTCTCCTCCTCACTCCCTCCCTCTGTCTGTCTGTCTGTCTGTCTGTCTCTTTGTACCGAAGACGGCTCGCAGGATTTGGTGCATTAGGATCATGCGATTTTTTTCTTCATCTTAGGCTTTTAACTTTTAAAAAGTCTCGCTTCAATATCATGAAATGAGAATATGAGAATATGTTGCATGCCTCCACTAGTAAAAAGGAAATTACACTTGATTTAATGGCATTCTTTAAAATAATTAAACTAGACTGCAAACAGGTAACAGGTTGCTTGCTTCCAATCATTTCAAGAGTACCTTTAGCCATCAGTGTTAGGATCATGAAATTAAAGTTAGAGCTGAAACAAGAAGTCAGTTAATCAACAATAAATAGAAAGAAAATTAATTAGTGTTTTTAGACATATTTAGTACAAGAAAAGTTAAACATTTTGTATGTATAGTTATATTGCAGCTTCTCAATTATGACAGTCTGCTGCTTTTATTTATCTTTTGTGATAGTAAATTGAATTTCTTTTAGTTTTTGACTGTAGGTTTGACAAAAAAAGTATCTGGGAAGTTGTGATTGGCAGTGTTCACTATTTTCTGACAATGTAAACCTTACGATCAGTGGATTTTCTGAGAAAATAGTTCAGATAGGATCTGCAAGATCTGCACACTGTTTGGTAACCATGGTAATAGGAAAAAAAAACAGTCAATGTTTGCATTTTACCTTAAATTAGGAAAAGTGTATTACACAAGCATCTGAACTTCCCAAAATCTTACATAAATTCTCCTAACTTACTAACTAGCTAGCTAGTAACAGAAGTGTTCACATACAGTAGATAATGGTAGATTTAGCTAACTTTTTAAGAACATCTTTGGATTTCTCTACAGATGTTACAAAAACCTCTAACTAATCTATCTTGATGTTGAAGTACCTGTCCTTGTTTCTATCCATTTTTTGTACGCTTCAATGGGGAAAAAAAAGCAACAGTTACAAAGTTGTTCAGCTTCAGTGAGATTAGAAAAGTAGTGCCGGTTGCTAGGTAACAGATATAAAAGTTGATAATTGATGATGAATGGAGTATTTAGGATTTGAGATAAGATAGAAGTAAGATAAGATTCCTAAAGTTAGTCAGGATTTGCTTCTGTAATACCAAATTATGAATAATCCTACCTTATATTCCTTCAATCTTAACTTAACATTTGAGACAGGACGTTTCTGTAATGCGGCTGCTGATTAAAGTATGACATTATTCCTTCAGTTAAAAGAACTTGCACCTGATTTCCATAAAATAGATTGAAAAGTTTTACCTCACTTGAGATTAGTGTTTTTGACCCGTTATATAAGAGAGATAAGCTTGTGACTAAACTATAAAGTACACAAAGTGACCCAGATAATGTAATTCTTTGCTTTATGTAGTACAGATGATGAAATATTCATTCTCATGCCTCTGTCTCTCTCCCTGTCTGTCTCCTGAGGGGCGATAGCGTGACACCAGTCCTCACACTGCTGTTTCATCACATACAACACACACACACACACACACACACACACACACACACACTCCAGAAGGAGCTCACCAGTTGCCTCGCATGGTGTGTGTATCTTCATGTGTGTATCTGCGTGTTACACTTTGCCTTATGCAACAGCATCCACTTCAACTACAACTACAGTAGAAGCCTCAACCTCAGCTTGAAGTTCAACTGTCACCATGGCAACACAGAGCCGCAGCAGCAGCAGTCACCCACACACACTCATCCCCAAAAAAAAAATAAAAAAAATAAAAAAAAGGATCCACATGCACGTGGATGACTACTCACACACACACAAACAGCTGTTTCGGAGCCCGAGGAAGAAGATTATATTGTTATCCCTGAATGGGTGAGAATTTGAATGCACCCCGGCCATTATTGTTAAAACACAGACTCACACTCTCACTCTCTCTGTGATGCTTGACTGCAGTATCGGCCCATTTGCATTTAAATTATATTCATAGCAGCTGTATATACTGACAGGAGAAGTGTTGAGCTACCACAGCGCTCGCCCCTCTGCACCCCTCTCCTCGGCCTCCATCCATTTCTATCGCACCAACCACGCATTCATTTGTGCCGAACTCTATTCAAATCGACTCAGAAAGCTCTGAGTGATCGTGATCTCATTCAGCGTTGTCAGTGAGGGTCACTCACCCTCTGATCTTGATTTTAATACTGTACTATGAAGTTTATTTGAGGACACGGTTGCCTGCAGTATCTGGTCGGGCCGCTATGCGTGTGTCTTTCTGTATGTGTCTGTGTGTGCAGATCAATGCACTAATCCTGTTAACAGTCCCGTTAGCCCAGATTGAACAGGCTCGATTAACGGATTAGACGCCACACATACGAATAACGGAGCTGTGCTTTCACACAGCAAGCTCCTCTCTGCAGCCTGCTGCCACTTTAGTAGAAGAAATAAACAGTGTGATTCTTTGCCATCTAAAGGGATAGTTTGGATGATCTGATGTAGTGTCATATGAGGTACTTATCAGTATATTACAGTAGATGGAGGTCAGCACGCCCCCAGTTTAGAGAAGCAGGGAGGAGTACCACCATAGAAATTAAGCAAAGCGTCAGCAACAAAAGGTATTTCAGCCACTTAAAAATGTCCACCTAAAAAAAAATCAATAACGGTTTGCATGTACCCTATTTTTTTATCGCTTTACTTTGCTTTCTTTTACCTCGCAGAACACAAGAGTTGCCTTGATCTGTTAGTTTGTTTGTATTTTCGTACAAAAATGTAGTTTCGAATTTGGTAAATCCAAACTATCCTTTTGAATCACCTAAAGGTTCTCAGCCAGTGCAAACTTTAGCCTGTAAATCAACGGTGGAATTTTGCTGAGTGATATCGCAGCTTTTATTATTTTGGACAGAGGTCGATTTTTCTGATGTTTCGCTTCTGATGGGTACATATCCGTCCACACAAACTGCACGTGGTTGACAAAGTCACATCCAAATCCTGCGCAATTAGATCTAATCCTAAAAGTGTAGGAATTAAACTTGGCAGTGCCGAACACAAGATATCGTTCTATGCCGAAGGCCTTTTGTTGTTTGTTATGGACCCATCAACCTCATTTCCACCACCACTAGAATGTCTGAATGAATATGGTGCATCATAGGGCTATAAAAGAGGGGAAAGACTACAGAGACAGAGATTTCAAAGACAACGTGTAGACAGAAATAACAAATGAGCTTTACTATCTTCAACAGTCCACGAAAACGTCTTTGTTTAAACTCCAAACCGGGCGGCTTCCCTCCTGTTTGAGTATTAATTAATTAACCAAATGCACACAGCTGGAACTGTTTACAAATCATATCATTTACCTATGAATAACGTGCACTCCGGGTCAATCTGCTGTCTGAGATCGCTGCACTTTTTGTTCAAGTTTGGCTGCGGCACAGTTTCAGCTCCTGAACCGACAAATGAAACTCACCAAGTTCTCCTCTCTCTCTCTCTCTCTCTCTCTCTATCCTTGCTGTACCCTGGTATGTCGTTTTTTCTTTTTAAAGAGCCCCAGGTCGTGTTCACTTCATGTTGATTACACC
>JAJHUR010086897.1:0-19006 GCA_027495735.1 Lutjanus campechanus
TTTTAATCAATTCTGAGTAAAATTAATAGTAACCCCTGTTAATTTACACCAACACTAAAAAAATAACTCTGGCACATTTGCTGTGTTGTTGTTTGTTTTCTGAAACATGTTGTTGAGATCAAACTTTATATTTACAAGAAAACAATAAAGTTCATCAGTTTAATAATTCAATATCTCGTCTTTGTACTGAACTCAATAAAATATTTAAAAAATCACATTACATTGTATTTTTAATTTTACACAACATCCCAGCGTTTTTGGGTTTTGGTTGTAAATCAGACTGTTTTTCAGGAAAAAGTTGTTGAAGGTTGAGCAACACTTCAGGTTCAGACTGTGTCTTATTTTTGAGGCCTGTGTCCAACTTAAAGACTTAAAACCTCTAAGAGACAAACTTCCAGTGTCTCTGGTTCTCTGGCTCAGGAAGGTGAAACACTGCTTTTAAGTTTTGAGAAGTTTTGAGAACGCAGGTTCAAATCTTCATCAGAAGTCAGCTGGCTGATCAGAATGACTCTGGACTGTTTCAGCTTTGATTCTTATGAGGCTCAGTGAATTTTCAAGTCCAACAACCAAAGTGAAGACATGAAGACGCTCAGAGAGGACGAGTCAGTGGACTCAGTCTGTCCACTGCTTTAAAAACCAGCATGTCATGACTGAACAGGTTCAAGAGTAAAACAAGTGAGAATCATTAGCTCACTCAGTTAAATGTTGGACTCCAAACTCCACCTAGCTGACCCCTGGCTCCTCCTGACCCCCTACCCTAACTCTTCTAGTTCCTATCTAGCCCCCCTCCCTCCTAGCTGTCAAAAACCCCACACTTAATGATCCAGGTACCGGCAGGGACTCAAACCAGACTTTACACAGCCTGTCAACTTCCACAGTTGTCACTGAACCCATCACGCCACCGAGTACCTTGGACTCTAACAACTCTTGGTTGCACGCTCTTAAGTGTTCACCTCGGGTTCCAGAGCGGAAAATTGACTGTGACTCATAAGGATCGAACCGCCAACCTCAGGTCTTCCAACCAGTCGTCCATCAACCTGAGCCACCGGAGCTGACAGATGGAACTGGTCTCTGAAAGGTTTTCAGGTGCTCTTTTGATACAACAACTGTTAAATTTTGACACAACAAAGCAGGAATCGAACCCACAACCTGTCATCTCACTAACGCTGACTCATCAACCTGAGCTACAGGATCGGACAGCTGTAAGTGGTGTCCGAACAGTTTTCAGGTGCTCTTTTAATACAGCAGCTGTTAAATTTTTCCAGAATAATGCAGGAATCCAACCCACAACCTGTCCAGTCCAGACGCTGAACCATCAACCTGAGCCACTGGATCACATGACTCAAATTTGTTTCTCAGATCACTTCAACTTTTCCCACAGAGACCAGACTTTAAAATGAACAGCATGACTCTGAGATCGAACTCACAACTTCAAAAGGCCGTCCTCTATCACCCTGAGCCACAGGATGAGACGAACTTTTCCTTTTCAACAGGATCCTTTAAAACTCATCAACTATCGTGAGGATCGAACTCACAACATCAGCGTCCTCGTGCAGTCATGAACCACCCTGAGCTACAGTCCCACAGCTCTGTGGGGGTTGTGACTCCACATGGAGGTGTGACTCTTGAAAACTGACCAGATCAAACCCCAAAATTCAAAACCTCCTAACAGTTTTCCTCCTCTTAAGGTCTTATGAGGAACAAACCCTTAAAATAAACCTTTCAACAGCCAGAACTCTTGACTCTGTCCTAAGTTCTTTTGTCTTAGAACCTAACTTAGACCGCAAGGAACTTGATGAACAGAAAAAGAAGGGAAGCCGTCGGTGGAGGCGACTTCACTGGTGATGACGAAACATCTTTCAAATTTGAAAATAATCATGTTACAGAGGAAAATTAATATTAAATACAGAAATGTATTTCACTACCTATTGTTTCATTTAATAATAATTATTATAAACAAAATATTTCAGGGTATAAATCTTTAACTCTTTCTTTAATTACCAAAATGATTTGAAATGTCTTACAATGAGAAAAAAAACACCAAAATACTCATCAAAAACTTTAATTGCCGAGCTCAACATTAAATAGAAAAATGCATAGCTGTGTGGATGTAACATTAATATTTTCACATACAGTTTTTAAACACGCAGTCCACCAATCAGAGTTCAGGATGTTCCTTTCTCCTACAGAAATGTTGTCGGCTGTGAAGCTTCGGTTCCTAAAGCTGCTGGGTTTTTCTTCTTCTTCTTTTTTTTTTTGGTTTTTCAGGTGCGTCCACAGGTTTAATGTGTGTTTAAAGCTGAGTCTCAGTGCGTTTGCATAGTTTTGAATTTACAGCAAGAAAGGTAGGATGTCAGGAGAGAAGACAAACACACATAAACCCTGAAAACAAAGTGCAAACAACCACAGAGTCGGACAAAAAAAAAACTGGAGGAAAATGTCATTTTCTTCTGCTTTGATCCGGTTTGTCCGCTCTGAACGTCCCTCGGTCCATTTGTGATGAAAATAAATGCTTTTTAATGAACCACGCTGGTATTTTTACACATTTTAGCTCATTAACTACAAATCCTTTCAATAATAACTCTACTGCAGGGAATGATGAGGTGGTGTGTTCAAGGACACTCTGACATTTCATATTTGATTGTCGGCCTGCTGAACGTTATCAGAAAGTCAAACTGCAGGAAGGATAAAGTGAGTTTAATCTTTTCTGGTGTTTAAAGGGGAAAGCCGGGCAAGTTTGGGGGTCAAAATGTCTTGACTTTTAGTTCCTACGCAGGGACAAAGTATTTCGGGTCCTGTGGTCCCCCGGGGACTGAATCAGGTCGGTTTGGTTTGAGCTTCTTATAAAATAAAAACTTATTGTTACTCTACAACTGCAACAACTCATCAATGAGTTGTTAAACATTAAAGTTAGTGTAAAGTCATTTTTATCCTTAAACAACAATATTTTCTGATCAATCGATATATCTACATTTACAAAGCTACAATTATTGATCTGATTGATCTGTCAATCATTTTCTTGATTAATCGATTAATTGTTTGGACCAGAAAATTTCAGAAAACGGTGAAAAAAGTCAGTCAGTGTTTCAGACACCAGAACATATCCACTTTTAAGAAGCAAGAAGTCAAACTGATTTATCACCTATCAATCATCATCATTGATCACTAATTGTTGCAGATATCTGATTAGTAGCTAACGAGTTAAACGTGTATAAAAACACCAGAGCTTTTGGATCGAATCGATTCGTCCACCGTCAGTTCCTGCAGCCGATCTCCTCCTTGTAGCGGCTCGTGAGCGTGTTGGCCTTGCGCGTCAGTTTGGACAGGACGGCGTGGAGTCCGTTCAGGTGGAAATGAAACTGTTTCTCCAGGTCGTCCTCCTCCGGTGCCTCCGCCGCGCCCGCCTTCTCCTTCCGCCGCTCGTCGCCCTGCAGGACGCCCCACTCGATGTCGTTGCGGATGGACTTGAGCAGCACGTACGAGCTGTACATGTCGCAGCCGTCCTGGTGGAAGTAGTCGGTGGCGGCCCTCGGCGTCTTCACATCCTCCACGTCCTCCAGCAGGACGTCCCGCAGCAAGGTGGGCACCATCACCGTCTGGTCCATGTTGTTGACGGCGCCGATGAAGCGGTTCATGGCGTTGAAGAGCGAGTTCTTCTGGTTGTAGGACTCAGATATCTGCATCATGGCGAGCAACCTGAAGGGAAGTCTTTTCTCAGTCACAGTCCGGGACAAACTTAGCCCGCTAATGCTCTTTACGGGATTATTCTGAGGCTGCGGCCACGTCCCAACCGTCTGCTGAGCTCCCAGAGCTTCACCGGGTTACACAGGTACGCTCACCATGTCTTCATTCAGGTTCACCCTGAGAGACGCCGTGGACAGAAGATGTCTCCTGCTGCAGACGCCGGCCGTGTCGCCCCAGAGCTCAAAATAACAGCAAACGACCTGAAACAACCACAGAAGAAGACGGACAGGCAGCTGATTAGTCCATTAATCAATTAGCAGAACTGTCAGCTACAAAAAGACCTGTCAAAGTGTTAATATTATTGAAAATCGATTAAAATGACATTTCAAGAATCAAAATCAGAGCTAATGATTTTTTCCTCCATCAATTAATCTATTGAGTTCATCTATTAATCGATCAGTTGTTTGGTCTAAAAAAAAAGGTGTCAAAAAATGTTAGAAAATTATCAACAGATCCCTCATCAATGAAAATAATTGTTAGACAGCACAGCCATCTAAACTCCATACACAAAATCTAACTAAAACCACCACAATAAGAGCCAAATTCACCCAAATAAAAAGGTACACCACCAAAATAAAAGCTTGAAATAACTCATAACGAAGCTGTGCAATTAACCACAACACACCACACTGTAGTAACACTAAATACCACAATCAATTTAGACACATAAAAATAAATCAGTACAAGTCCACAATATATTTCAGCAACTTAGAACACGTGTCAGCAGCTCCTGTGTTCTGAGTTAAACTTAATGACTTTTAATGCAGTTTGGTTATAACGGTTATATAACGGTGGTTTCCTGTCAGAGAAACATTAAGTGCTCTAAATCTGAAGAAGCTCAAACATCCAGCCTTCAGAAATCTGTGTTCTGTGTTAAAGAAACAAAAAAACATTCTCATTTAAGATAAATAAATAACCGATCAGCGACAAAGTTGGCATATAATTAATCGAGCTTTAATTGGCACTAAAACACGTCCGAGGAACTACCGGGTTCACTGAACGGCTGGGTCGCTTCTAGATGGTAACTCTAAACCAGCGAAAACTCTCGCGATAATCAACATATTGACCCATCTAACGATCTTTTGTAAACGCTAACAAAGTGTTGACAGTCACTAAAGCTGACCGGATGATTAACACTGCGGTCACATTCTACAACACTATGGAAATTGTACACTATGAATAAAAGGGAGTAAACCTCGCGAGAGTTTCGCAAATCAAGGGTTACCTTCCAAATACGAGCAAGGGTGGGCATCCATCATCGGACACGTGCATTTTTACGGTTTATACTCTTAAAACAGCGTTAAAACTGCGGAGACACCCTTCAGTCTTTAACGGAGACAGATAACGTAAAGAACGGAAGCTGGCCGAGACAAGAAAAGCGGTGAAATTTAGAGGGTTTCTGTCCGTGTCCGGTAATGGAACTCACCGTGTGGTTGGAGGTTCAACGCGGCGCATCTACAATTTAACGAACGTCAGAAAAGAGGCTAACAGGATGGATCATCACCGGCCGGGTTCACGGTTTAAATCCCCCCGTGTTTCACCGGGAAAGAACCGACAGAACAGCTCACTTTTCACCGTGAAGTTCCCCGCCCTGACTGACGCATAATTCCGGGTACCGTTATCTGTCCTGCTCGGTCACGTTCACCGGGAGGTCTCGGCCGTACAGCCGCCCGCTGAGCTCACCGTGTGTTGCCGGTGGATCCTCGGTCCCGTCGCCGCTTTCAGCCCGTTGATGGATCAGGACGTGTATGTTCGCTGACGGAGCACCGGGAGTCCGGCGGGTGTGTTTGACGGCAGCAGGGCGGGAGAGGCGGAGCCAGGATTATCAGGAAAGACCGAACCTCCCGGCTCAGCCAATCACAGGGAGAAGAGGCCATGTGACGTCACTAAGGACGTTGGAAAATGTTACAGTGTTAAGAAATGATTTTTCACTTTTTGTTAATTTTCTTCTCTTCTGCGTATATGACATCAACTATATTCACAAGTCAATTAGTAATATTTCTGTAGTATTTATTGTTATTTTTAAAATCTATTTATTTAATTAATTTAAATTTTAATTCGATTTCCTACGTATTGGCTGACAGTTTTCTAAAAAGCCCACATTTGAATGAATTTAAAGAATATGACATACAATGCTTTTAAAAATATGTTTTACTGACAGTATTTGGAGCATTAATTTATTTCTAGATTAAATTTAACTAAATCGTTTATACTCAAATAGAGTCATAGGAAACAAATGTGGAAAATATAAAGAGAACAAGGTAAAACATTTTCATTTGTCTTGACGTTGTTTTTTTCATAGAAATTAATTTTTCTTTGCGTGTTTTTTGAGATTTGAGAGATTGTTGTTACTAATTTATTATGAGATATGTAATTTGATACTTGGACAGTAAAAACATATAAATATAAGGTATTTTCTTCTGTGCATTCAGCACATCTGTGTCCTGTTTCTTCTTGTGGCTGAAACATCGCCCCCTGCTGGCTGTTTATCAACATTACTGCTGTTCTCATTTTCAGCTTCAAAGCAGTATTTTATATTACAATAGATTACTTTCTTTAAAAACATGAGTTTACTCATTTCATGCAAAAATTACATGATTTCCAATTTTTGTTTTTAATATTTATATTGTTTTGCAATTAAAAACATTTTTTTAACTAGATTTTTGTTTGTTGTTCATCAGAAATAAATAAATATACAGAATGAAAATGATAAATATATCTATATATCTGACTAAATTAAATTAATATGAAATGAAACAATTATTGAACATAAATGGCCAAATAAATTAGTCAACTGTCAATTATTTCTTGGTTGTAAACTTTATTAATATAATGAAACTAATGTATGTAAGAAAATGTGCAGAGAAACTCAAAGTGACCTCACAGACTTAAACTTACATGTTTCCATGGTAACTGAACACGGAAACAAAATCTCACGGACAAAATAGATAAAAAGAACAGCAAAGGTTTCAGTTTGGCGCCACCACGTGGCGACATGACGTCATTCTCTATTCTGTTTATTTAATAAGATTATTTGTAATTAAGTTTTCACTCAAACGTTCATCAGAAAAAAAGTCAAAACTGAGAGAAAAAAAACAACAAGAGAAAAGTTTGAGGACTTCAGGTGTTTCACAGGTTTCCATGGTGACGCACATCCGCATCTGTTCTCTGTAAAACAAGAGAAGATAAATAAGGAGCAGATGGAGGTGTGTGTGTGTGTCTGTGTGTGTGTGTGTGTGTGTGTCTGTGTGTCTGTGTGTCTGTGTGTGTGTGTGTGTGTGTGTCTTACCTGTCACACCATCTCATACTGGTTGGCGTTGATGAAGCGAGACAAACAGCAGGCCAGAGACGTCCCTATCAGCTGAGACACACACACACACTCAGATTATTGTGATGTAACTGTCAGTGACTCCTCACTCCTGATACTTCAAGCCTATCTCTAGGGCCCTGGTTCAAGCTAACCACTGAGTTAGCCTCAGCTAGCTAGAGCTAGTTAGTAAATTTGAGCTACTTAATATTTTCACCGCCGTCTGACAAGAAAACACCCGTCAGACATCACTGTCTCATTAACTGTGTAGCTACTGTTAGCAGTTGGTCTGTGTAGCTAATGTTAGCAGTTGGTCTGTGTAGCTAATGTTAGCAGTTGGTCTGTGTAGCTAGTGTTAGCAGTTGGTCTGTGTAGCTAATGTTAGCAGTTGGTCTGTGTAGCTAGTGTTAGCAGTTGGTCTGTGTAGCTAGTGTTAGCAGTTGGTCTGTGTAGCTAGTGTTAGCGGTACTCCTGCTGGTTCTCCAAACTGGGGTTCCGTTGTGTCCAGATTTTGTGCGGTACCTGAGAGAAGGCGACACCAAAGGTAACTCCAGCGATGATTCCCATGTTGCTCTCTATGAAGGACGTCACCAGCTCATAACAACCCTGCAGACACACATCATTCATTCATGTATTTATTCATTAATTGGTTTAACTCATGCTTTTATTATATCGTGTCCTGAATTCATATCTTTACTGCGTTAGCATGTGTGTCTCCGACCTGTTTGTGGACTTTGCGAGCAGCCAGAGTTGCGTTCTTCAGGTCGGCTACGCTGCAGTCGGAGAAAGTCACGCAGCAGCTGGCAGGAATCCCGCTGACCGGAAAATACACAGTGCTGAGCCAGCTGGTGTAGTTATAAACCCCACAGCAGTGTAGCTGCAACACAGACAGCACGTTCATTATCTTTAAGAGTTTCGTACCATCACGCACAAAACTTTATTTTTTTAAAAACTGGTGATTATTATATAAAGAAAAAGAAGTAGAGACACTGACTCTGCGTTGAACACCGTCCACAGCCAGACTCCTGTCATCTCGTCCATTGTATCTCATCACTGCATCGCTGTAGGTGGTGAGGAATGTCCCTTTAATCTGAGCGCGCACGCACACACACACACACACACACACACACACACACACACACACACAGTAAGTTGTCTGTATGAACACTGCTGTTTGTTGACAAATGTTGCGTGTTGACTAAAATAACCTCGTGGCGAAAGATGAATCCAGAGATTCCAGCGATGAGTTCAGTCATGAAGACCAGACACAGAAACACAGCGTACTGCACAGAGGTCAAAGGTCACACCAGAGTCGAGCCATATAACATTCATTTACATCAGCGGTGGGATGTAACTAAACTAAACTCACCAGTTTTAGCATCCAGGGGCGCCCCCTGCAGGTGGCGAAGCAGCCGAACAGTCCGAAGAGCACGATGGCGACTCCGGTGCCGGTGAGGACGTACGGAGCGTTGGAGGGGCCGCTGGAGATCAGCAACATGTAGGGGCCCAACATGAACTTCCACCACAACCCAACCGACAGCAGGACCACACCTGTCACCTGAGGAGGGGGGAGGGGCTACAGGTCAGACTGTCAACCAATCAGGAAACAGTTCGCTGAAATCAAAGAAGGACGATTGAAGTCGTAACCGCACTTCAAAAGTTCCCTTTAAGTATCACAGTGATGGAAAGTGAGAACACAGAAATAAGGGTTCCAAAAGAGTTCTGAGGTTCTACCCACAAACATTTGCTTCTCAAGAACCAACGTTGGGCAACAACCAGGGCTGAGCAACGACACAGGTTAGAAAGTGGCTGGAAAACAACTAAAGTTGGGCAAATTTAAGGGTTAGAAAATGATTTGAACACAACCAAGACTGGCAACGACCAAAGCTAAGCTACAGAAAAGTTTGGGCAGGGTTACGAAATGGCTACGAAGCAGCCAGGAGAGGGAAACAGCGAATGGCTACAGTCAGTGTGA
This sequence comes from Lutjanus campechanus, assembly GCA_027495735.1. Classification (NCBI taxonomy): domain Eukaryota; kingdom Metazoa; phylum Chordata; class Actinopteri; order Lutjaniformes; family Lutjanidae; genus Lutjanus; species Lutjanus campechanus. The sequence continues at coordinate 9,027 of JAJHUR010086897.1, forward strand.
GGCAACGACTGAGCAACTATCAAAGCTACAAAATGTCCAGGAAGCAACTAAGACTCAGCAACAAGCAACGCCAGGCTGCAACTGGTGCTCGGCAACTATAAGAGCTAAAACATGTCTGTAAAACCAGGCAGTTGCTCCTGTGATGCAACAATCCGGTCAGACAGGAAGCAGGACTCGTTAGCTTCAGGTTCAGAACATCATGTCTCATTTTATTGATCATTTATCGATGGATTATTACTGATAATATTTCTTGTGTCACTGAGTCGGACGGTTTGTGTGTTCGCTTGTTGTATTTTCATTATCATGTGTGTGTCACCTCCTCCTCCTCCTCCTCCTCCTCCTCATTCCTCACAGTGTAGATAATTGCTGCCCCTCCTCCTCTGACCTCTGACCTCTGACCTCATCACACACGTCCTGAACCACATCTGACAAACTTCAAACGTTTTTATTTTAGTTTTTCAGACATAAATTTCTCTTTAAAGGCAAATTTCAACCTTAAATCCATTTGAATGTTACTTCATATAAACTGTAATTAAATACAGAATTAATCTGACATGTTGCAGCTGCAGAGAAACTTTATTTGACCTTCATCATGATGATGATGATGATGCACTTTTAGCTTCATCATCCCAATAATTATAATAACATTAAAAGATGTTTCAAACTGGAAAGAAGCATGAAAAGTTCATAAAACAGCTGTATTCTTCCTGTTTGGCTCTAAAGTCTCCATCCAGTTATTAAATATGATCATAAAATGTGTTAAAATCAGTAAATGAGGTGAATTTAAAGATGTTTCTCACCCAGAAGATGAAACAGTAGATCAGCAGCAGCGTCTTCAGACAGAAGATCACAGGTTTAGTCTCCATCCTCCTGGGAGCCATGATCCATCTGAGGCTGACGGAGCAGCAGCACCAGTCTGCAGGCTGTCTGTCTGTCTGTCTCTGTCTCTCTGTCTCTGTCTGTCTCTCTGTCTGTCTGTCTCTGTCTGTGTCTGTCTCTGTCTCTCTGTCTCTGTCTGTCTGTCTCTGTCTGTGTCTGTGTCTGTCTGTCTGTCTGTCTGTCTGTCTGTCTGTGTCTGCTCTGTCTGTCTGTCTCTGTCTCTCTGTCTCTGTCTGTGTCTGTGTCTGTCTGTCTGTCTGTCTCTCTGTCTCTGTCTGTGCTGTCTCTGTCTGTGTCTGTGTCTGTCTCTCTGTCTGTCTGTCTCTCTGTTTCTGTCTGTCCCCTCCTTTAAATCTGCCTTCAAAACAACATCTGCAAAAGTCAGACGACAAAAGACGTCAAATTGTCACAAAAAACCTGCACAAATATGAATGAAAAAAAAGATATGAAAAGTGCAGAATTATGTCCACGATGTTCTAAAAATATTGAAACATAAATGAAAAAAAGTATATAAACTACACAATTATTGCTCAACTTGAAAAAAAATTAAAGAAAAAAGATTAAAAATGAAAGAAAATGTTGAAACAAAAAGGGACAAAATGTCACAGAATTAAAACAAAAAGAGGAAGAAAAATGACACAAACATGGAACAAAACAAGAAAATGATGCAAACAAAAGTCGCAAAAAGTGAAAGAAAAGTGCAGAAAAATGGCACAAACTTTGTGAGGAGACGACGTGAATGTTGCAGTAAAAGAAGATGAAACTCACCGTCCAGATGATCTGAGAACAGCGACAGAGTTTCTCACATCGTGTGACTGAGACGTGCAGGACGGCGTGTGGTTGGTGGAGGCACAAACATGTGACCCTCATACTTCACACTCTGGGAACACAATTAACAGGGAGCCCGAACTGCTGCGACACCTCCCTGCGAACTCTCAGCACCACCGAACACCACCGAACACCCTCCACCCTCCACCTCTCTGCTGCCTGCAGTCTTTTCACCTCCTGAAGACAAACCTGATGTTTGTTTCAGGTGTCGTCACTTCAGTCTGAACCTCCTGAACTTCCCCAAACACTCACTTTGTAATCCACTGTCTAAAACAAAACTTTAAGCTACACTCAGTTTTCCTTCACAACAATTCGTTTGCTAACTAAAAAGTTAAAATGTTAGTTTATTTGCGAACTAACCTGAGCTGCAACCAGCCACCAGGGGGCGATCCAGATGTTCTGGACTCGCTGTGGATGATCCAGATGGTTTTGAAACACTGAGACACAAACTGAGGAACGTCCAGTAAAAAATCATTCTTAAAGTTTTATTTCATTCACAGAACAATAATTCTGTTTAATCTAACAGTGATGATTTCAACCATATCAATATTCTTTTTATGTGTTTATAAACTGAAGTGTAACTGCAAACCAATCAGTGTCAATAATTATTACAGATTCATATTAGTTAAACTGAGAGCAGTAATCAATATTTATGATTCATCTCACATATTTACAGTGTTTTTATGAATTCCCTGAGCGCTTTATGGAAAATAATACACTTCCTGTTAGCTTCAGTGGTGATGCTAACGCTCACATTAGCAGGAACGATCGGTGTGAAACGTGTGCGTAGAAAACGGCTCATTCTGTTTCTGTAGTTTTCTCCAGTGACCATCAGTGGTGTTTCTTTGTTTTTCTCTCGTCCTACACTTGAACAGACCAGGGGCGGAACGTTCCGGGTTCTGCAGGAGGACACTGGAACAGAGAAACAGTCGACATGTTTCAGTTTACAGCAGGTCGTACAGTGTTTACATCATGTTTACAGGAACATGAGTTCAAGGCAGTTTGGTTCCAGATATTTTACAGCTACAGAACAAAATAACACAGTACGTCAGAGCCACACAGTCACAGCTGAAGGTTCCTGACTAGAATCGATGCAGACGTGGTAAAAGTGTTCACGTTCTTCACTGCTCGACCAGATGTTTACAGATGTTTAACATATACGAACGTCTCATAAGACAGCTGGTATTAAATCATTTAATGTCTCACTTCGTCCTGAGTCCAGGTTTCGACTGATCAAAACTAAAACCCACACAGATGTTTGAACGAGCCTTCGTACCAGTTTGGTGAATCGGTCGCTGCAGGCGTTGCGGATCCTCTCTGCGGATGCGGGGCTGTCCAGCCTGAAAGGACCACTGATGCCGGACTCAGTCCGAGCGGCGCTGATGGCATCTTTGATGGCGTAGAAAACCGATGCCGCCAGAAATAGAGGCGGCTCGCCAACCGCCTGGAGGGAAAGAATCAAACAAAGTAAGTTTTCTCTGCAGTGATCACAGCGGTTTGAAATGTCCTCGGCGGTTTTACCTTGGAGGCGAAGATGGCCTTGTCGTTCGGTGCGTCGCGGAGCAGTGAGACCGTCAGGTGGGTGGGAATGTCACCGAAGGCCGGGATCTTATAAGTACCAGGACCCCGAGTGAGGAGGACGCCCTGGGGCGAATAATGAAGCTCCTCCAGAGTGAAGAGACCCAGACCCTGCATGAACGCCCCCTCCACCTGCAGAGACCAAAACACACGGTGATCAGATCAATGAAGAGTTCCAAAGACTGAGTCATCGACAGACTCGCTGATTGATTGACTCACCTGTCCGATGTCTATAGCCGGGTTCAGGCTGTGACCGACGTCCATCACTATGGTGGTTCTCAGGTTCTGCAACACAAACATCAGATAAACACACAGCGGCGACACAAGTCCACACGTCCTGAACTCCAGTTACATTTTCACCTTCATTTTGTTAGGTCTTGTTTTAAACTTGTTATGTTTCACACTGTTTTCTTCTAGTTATGTCGTTGTTGTCTTGTTACGTCTTTTACATCATTTTTGTTCACTTCAGAAGTGTCTGTTTGGTTCTAGATAAAGTTCACACCTTGTGAGCTCCGGTCAGACAGTCGATCTCCACCTCTGAACAGGCCACTCCGTTGCTGAAGTAGTTGAACGCTCGGCCTGAGTTTGTGTCGAAGTTGTAACCGAGATCTGGAGTCCTGATGAGAAACAGGAAGCAGTGAAACTCTGTCCTGGACTTTATTTATCGACGGATTCACTGAAACGACAACTCGCTCATTCAACTCACTTGTAAAAGCCGTTTGCACTGAGGTTTACTCTGTCGAAATACGCTGCTCGCACCTGAGACACACACAGAAATATGCTGAGTATAAACATGCAGAGCTGGGCAGTCAATCAATCAAACAATCAATCAATCAATAGAAAGCTGATAAAAGGTTCTAACATCAAAATCGTGGCCACATGTTTCACTATCAACAATTGACATATTAAAGCTACAAATATGAAACATTATGTCATCGTTATTTAAGAATAATTACAGAAAACAAAGTCTTAACTCATAAATAAATGAGTCCTAATTTCTAACTTAATTATAATCCTGTGAGAAATTAATCTAATTATGTCAAAGTCACAATTGATGGAGTGAGTTATGATCAGATTTTGCTACTTGGGGACACGGCATATATCCTTCATACTCGTGCTCACCCAGTCCTCCCATGATCCTTTGGGGTTCTTGGCCTTGTACGGCTCCAGACGTTTCACGAGGATCTCGCAGGCGTTCTGCACGGCGGCTCCGTTGAGGTCCGAGGAGGCGGAGGCGGCGGTGGGGCTGGTGTTGGGGACCGTGTTGGTGCTCGTCTCTGAGATGTGGATCTTTGAACAGGGGATACCCAGAACCCTGCTGGCAACCTGGACGCACACGGTGGGTTTGTTAAGACTTTTGTTAGCTTTAGTCGTTCATTGGCCTAAATGCAGTAACCACAGTATTTGTTCACTAAAGAAGAGCTTAGAGTTTGTTTTTTAAACGTTTGGTATTAAAAAGCAGTTTTATCTTCACTCCTGTGTGCAGCAGCGGCCCACAGAGGAGCCGTTAATCAGCTGTCTGTCCATGTTGACTGCTAACCTGCAGAGAGGAGGTGGGAAGACGAGGGACAGGGACAAAACAAAGCAACATGGACACACTGCTGGTGCCTGCTGACCGGTGCTAGCTAGCTGTTAGCATGTTGCTTATTAGCTTACAGCTACCTGTTTATAAATATAAACACACTCATGTAGTAACTCTAAATGTTCCCAAAATGATCCGGTGAGTAACGTGAGGTGAATATTTGCTTTGCTTTTGGTGTGAACCTGCCCACTAGATGGTGCTATTTAGACTGACATTAACTGAAACTAAAAACTGCATGAAAGGAAGGAAATCAGCCCAAAAATGTGAAATCAAAGAGCTGAAAGAAAGGATTTTAAAAGCTCAGATACCTGGACCATCTTGGTGTGGAGTCCCTGTCCCATCTCCGTCCCGCCGTGGGTCAACAGCACCGAGCCGTCCGTGTAGATATGGACCAGAGCTCCCGCCTGCAGACACAAAGAGACGTGGACTCATGGGAATTCCTGACATCACAACAACCAGTAAACCGTCCAGCCTTTAACCGTTTGTTGGTCAGACCTGGTTGAGGAAGACGGCGGTGAAGCTGATGCCAAACTTGGTGGGGACGATGGCGAGGCCTCGTTTGGTCCACCGGTTCTGCCTGACAGAAAACAGACAGAATTCATTTCTACCAGAGTTTCACTTATTTGGACTGTTTTTGAAATGTTTTTTACTTGTTGCCAAGTTGAATGACAGCAGCTGTCGAAGTGATAAACGGTTAGAATTTCTTCAAACGTGGCACAAATGACTCGTGTTGGTTTGATTGCTGGTCAAAGTTCACTGTGACCTCGTGTCCGTCCCCTTCTTGTCAAAGTGACATCTCAGGAGCCCCTGGAGGGAATTTCATTGCATCGTGCACAAAAGTTACAGATCAATATATTATCAAGTTTTATTTTAAGTTCCTGTACCTGTTGTAGAGGTCGATGGCGTCTCGCCGCTCCTGGTATCGAGAGCGTGACAGGCACTCGTCCCAGCAGCGGTCCAAGGTGAGCTGATCCAGGATCTGGTTGTAGGGTGTCGATTCACCTTCCATGTACAGGTTCAACCGGCGCACCTGCAGGAGGGCGGAGTCACTGACCGCTCATCCACCAGAATTCAAGCCGTTCATCATGTCGGACACCTACGTACCTCCTCGGCCGACCTGCCCAGACTCTGAGCGACGTCGGTCATCCAGCTCTCGGCGACCATCATGCCCTGCGGCCCTCCGAAGCCCCTGAAGGCCGTGTTGGACGACAGGTTGGTGCGGCACAGGAAGCCACGGCCGCGCACGTTCGCCACGCTGTACGAGTTCTCCATGTGGAACAGAGCGCGCTCCAGAACCTCGACAGAGGCACACGGGTGAGAACATCAGCACATAATCAGCGTGTACTGCGAATACTGCGACTGTGATGTTAGCAGTGATACTCACGGACAGAGAGAGGTCCATGGAGTTTCCGGTGTTACTGTAGTAGGACACGTCCAGAGCCACGACCTTACCGCTGTTCAGATAACCCACCTGGAACCAGAGAAGAAGAAGACGAAGCACAAACATGTGAGACTCAAGAGTTAAGCTACGAAAAGCCAGATCTAGTTTTTTGTTGTTCAGTTCTAGTATCTCAGGTCCATTGATTTAATAACCTCCTGCTTCAGTGATACTCAGGACATTTAACCAAAAAGAAAAGAAAGAAAAAGTTTCTCCTGTTTGTAATAATGCTGCTTCACAAAATACAACATGTCAAACTTCTCCCCAGCAGGGGGCGACCTCCCACCTTGTATTTCCCATAGAAGGGGTGTCTTCCTCCAGTGATCAACATGTCCTCGTCTCTGTCCAACATGCACCTCACAGGCCTCTTCAGCCTGACACAAGGAAGCAGGAAATGATTCACGATTCATTTCAAAATAAGAGACTCTAATAAAAGACGACTGTCAGACGTACTTGTTCGCTGCCACGGCGACCACAGTGGACAACACGGTGGTGCGGCTCTCCTTCCCTCCGAAGCCTCCGCCCATCCTCTTCACCCGGACCACCACCCTGTTAGCAGGGACGCCCAACGCCTTCGCCACCAGAGACTGACACGGAGACACACCGTCAGCCAATCAGACTGTTCTCACTCACTTTGGTTTAAATTAATATATTAATTCTGATTTTTAAATAAACACAGGATTTTATTTACAGCGTGAGCTGCAATAGAGAATCATTACTCAGTATTAATACCTGTGTTTTGGAGGCAGACTGAGTAGAAACAAAGAGCTCCATCTCTCCGTCTTCTCCTCGGGGGACGGCCAGAGTCACGTTTGTCTCCAGGTAGAAATGTTCCTGACCTCCGATGTGCATCTCACCTGACAATAATCAATCATTAATCAATACCAAGAATGATGAACAGGGATCAGGAGGAAATCACACACACACACTGTCCTACCCTCCAGGACGTGGTCGGCCTGTTTAAAGCCCGCCTCCAGGTCTCCCTTCTGGAGGGTTCTGATTGGCTGATAGAAGGACTGGGTGGCGATGGCTTCCTGTCAGTCAAAGCAACATCAGATTTGACTTTTTGAATTCAACTTCCTAATTAGCATCCTGATATTAGCCAAATGTGAAATATGGGCTAACATGCTAACATTAGCATTAAGCTCAAAGCACAGCTGAACTCTGACAATGTAACAACATCAACTTTCCTCTGGCGCCACCTTCAGGACAAAAATCAAAAACACGTGTGGCTGCTTGAGGCTAAACTTTCTTCATGTGGGCTGATGGTTCACAGGTGTGGTCCACAGTCCAGGTGTGTCTGGTCTCACCTGGATGGTGATGATTGGCTGCAGCTCTTCATACTCGATCCTCACAGCTTTGGCGGCTCTCTGAGCGTGAAGCTGGGTGTCGGCCACCACGGCGCCGATGATGTGACCCACACAGGTCACCTGCAGAGAGGACGGAAACGTCATCGACCTGCTCGTCAACCCGACCGAGTCACCTGATTGGTCGGACGAATGAAAACTCACCTGGCGGCTGGCGAGGACGGTCTCATCGTACTCGATGGGTCCGGTGGCGTTACTGCCAGGGATGTCGTCGGCGAACACGCAGCAGACCACGCCGGGCATACGCTCCGCTGCAGAGGTGTCTATAGAGCTGTGACACACACCTGAGTCAGACAGGACAGGTGTGTGTGTTGTACAGGTGTGTGTGTGTGTTGCACAGGTGTGAGTCTTACAGGATGTGAGCGTGTGCTTTGCTGCTGGTGATGAGCGCCAGGTAGAGCTCGTTCTCGTACAGCGGCACGTCGTCGCAGTAAACCGCCTCGCCTGTCGCCTGCTTCAGGGCAGACAGGTGCATCATGGGACGGCCCACTGCATCGTCCGGGCTCCGCCCCTCCGGCACCGCCTGGAGGACACATGTGACACTAAAACTAGGAACCTGGTTTATACCTGTGTTATCTAACTCAGTAACCATGACAACCACACAGTGCTGCACGTCGTACCTGGTAGATCTGAACACTGGACGGAGTCTGTGGATGATAAATCTCTGTCGCGCTCAGACAGTCTGACACGACCTCGTCCACGTTCACACCCTGATCAATAAAACACAGCAAAGTCAGTCTTTTACGTCTTCTTACGTCTTTTCCATCTCTTCTCCTCTGATGTTTACATATAATATAATAATAATAATTACATATATAACATAAAACTAATTATAGATTTAAAACATTCAGTCATGAACTTGCAGGAGGAGAAACCAGACCACTGTCTCCAGTAAACACCTGCTCTCTGAGCTTCTGTAGCACCGTCAGGTAGAACTTGTAGAAGAGGCTAAGGGTCAAAGTTCGCCGATACGTCACCATGCCGCCCGGCGCGGAGGGGTCGAGGGTCATCTCCTCGGCCAGTGACGAGCAAGCGTCCTGCAGAAGCTCCTCCCCCCACCGCCTGGATGACATCAGAGCGTGTTACTGTGCGTCCTTCCTTCCTCTTGTCACATATGTTGAGTGTTTGTTACCTTCCCAGCAGCCTGTTCGCCGTCTTCTTCGCCAGTACCGTGGTCGCTGCCATGCCGCCATAACTCAGCCTCAAGTCCTCGACGATGTCAGTCCCTGGAGTGAAGGTGACACTCATCGCTGCGGTAACAATGCTGATGTCATCCTCCCGGCGAGGCGACTGCTTGAAGGCGGAGACGAACTGAGTCTGAAGACGAAAGACACAAAAACACCAGTGGTTGCTAGGCTGCAGACGGTGGTTACTAGGCGACAGAGAAGACAGCGGGTGCCAGGTGACCTCTACCTTCTTGCTGTACGGGATCTCAACGGACAGCAGGACTTCCTGCGGTCGCAGAGTCGTCTTCCTGTAACCTGTGAAGAAACTGTCGTCCATCTGAACCACACGACTGCCGTCTGACACACACACACACACACACACACACAGACACACACAGACAGACACACACACAGACAGACAGACAGAGGAGGTCAGAGGTCAGAACACAAGGTCATAATTGGTCTGTGTTGTGTTTAACAGAATTGATGATTTTGTCGTCACATTAAAGTGGTTAAATGTCACGTTGCCTTTAAGTGCTGTAGGATATATGAAAACCAGCCACAACATCAAACTAAATGATTCTTTTTCTTTGTGTGTTGCCTGTTTTCACACGTTTTTGTGTAATAAACTGAAATCTGAATATTATAAAGACTTCTCTTTCATGTTTTACAGGCAGCAGTTTGTAGAGACTTTGGATTGAACGCCTCCTGACAAATATGGAGCGAGTAAACACACCATGACAGAGACACAGATAAAAAAATTCACAGCGTCACACGACATCATCATTACCCGAAAAAAAAACTGATTAACCTATCATTTATCATCATTTACACAATAAAATACAAAATGAAGAAGATGAGTTTTCAACGTTTAAAGGACAAAAGTGAAGTGAAGTCAGTCATATGGTTTTAAAATCAAGTATGTGTGACCGTGTGTGTGTGTGTGTGTGTGACCGTGTGGGTGTGTGTGTGTGTGTGGGTGTGTGAGCGTGTGTGTGTGTGTGTGTGTGTGTGTGTGTGTGTGACCGTGTGTGTGTGTGTGTGTGTGTGTGTGTGTGACCGTGTGTGTGTGTGTGTGACCGTGTGTGTGTGTGTGTGTGTGTGTGTGTGTGAGGGTGTGTGTGTGTGTGTGTGATGTGGCT
>JAJHUR010086897.1:26466-39198 GCA_027495735.1 Lutjanus campechanus
TCAAGTTACGGCCACAACGTTATTATTTTCTCTGGTAACAGCAGACTGACTGTTTCCACACTGAGGTTCACACACACGTGAAAATACTTTTCTTCATCAAAAAGTTCCATAAACTCAGAAATGAGACAAACACGAGTTCATCCTGCAGGTCAGGTTCAAACCAGAGAATCAAAAACAATCAGAGAAATATTTTTACTTTTAATTTCAGGTTTCAGACAAAGTGTGAGAAAATAAAACCCACAACACACACACACACACACACTCAGCGGCTGATTAAACGGGTTAAACTTTGTGAGTCGTGATCAAACATCACAATCTCAAACTGTTCTGTTGTTCCTCAGATGATAAAAGATTTTAATCACGTCAAACTTTATCAGCTCTTCTTGAGAACTTGTGAAAACTTTTGGAATTTAAATTTCAGGAACTTTTAAATCATTCTGGGAATTTTCTCAGCTGTGATGCGTTCATGTGCTGCTGGGAAAACTCATCACTCAGGACTTCCAGAGTTTAAAGGAGCAGTCGGCTGTTTTCACCACTTTTATTTTATTTTCTAACGTTACATCACCGAAGGTTACAAAACATTTGTCATCATCGCCGCTGCCAGCTGTGGGTAAACAAACAAGTAAACAAAACACTATTCTTCATCGAGCAGTAAACAAAAGAGACAGTAAACGTGTTTATTTCACATGTAAACGTTCTGTTTGTTTTCTAGATTTTAATAAAGTTTTTTGTTTTGAATCCAGAGGAGGTCAAATCCAAATCTACACTCTCAGACATAAAGGTGCTCACTAGAACCATAAAGGGTTCTTCATCTTATCCACATGGGTTCCTGGTAGAACCTTTTAGAAGGGTTCCATTCTACATAGAACCCAACCCAAAGAGTTATACGTGGAACCGTCTGAGAAAGGTTCCACCTGCTGGTCGGTCTGTGTAAGAACATGAGAACCCACACTGCTGGATCAGATCAGGAGGTGCTGAAGGTTTTCGGTTCTGCAGCGTTCCGTTTGAATCGTTCACGTCTACAGAACTGCCCAAAGAAAACAGCAGTTTGCTTCAAACCACAGAAGAAGAACGTGTCGACTGGAGGAAAACAGCGTCGCCTGTTTTCTCGAGGTCACACCTGCCCGTCACAGGTGTGTGACTCCTACGACGCCTCCACCATGTGGAACCCTCCGTTCTCCTCCATCAGTTTCTCCCTCTTCCTGGCCTGAACCAGACTGTAGACCACAGCTCCCAGTGTGTTCCTGTTCAGACTGAAGCCCCGCCCACCGCCACGCTCTATGAAACTGGACCGCTCCTCCCGACTGCTCACGAAAAACGTACGAACCTGAACGGAAAAAAACAAAACACACGTGATCTCTGAACCGTCATGTGATCTCTGGACCGTCACGTGATCTCTGAACCGTCATGTGACCTCTGAACCGTCATGTGACCTCTGATTACTAAAACGCACATAAGATAAGTTACATACTTGAGTTTAGTTACTTGAGTAAGTTTAGTTACTTTACCCTCTGTGTTAAAGTTCCGTGTGCGTCTCACCTTCCCGTGACGTTCACTGATGCCTTTGATGTAAATGTTCCCTCTGAGCTGCCGTAGGAAGCCTCGCTCCACCAGGATGCAGCTGGTGGATTCTGGGACCTGAAGGTGGGAGGAGCTTTAATGTTGTAAAGGTTACAGGTGAACGTACAGAGGGTCCAGCGGACAGGTGTGGCCTCACCTGTATCATCCCGCTCACGCCGGTGCTCTCCATCCGGCTCGCCATGTTCACCGACATCCCCCAGATGTCGTACTGAGGTTTGGTGGCGCCGATCACACCTGCGATCACCGGGCCGTGAGCGATACCTGCAGGTGAGGTCAGAGGTCACATGATGACACAAACTGGGACAACTTGAGCTGATTTATTATTTTTAGAATGAAAACTTGACATGAAGACACGACTGGAAAATAATCAGATTATTTTATAAAACAATATTTTAAAACCACATGTAAAGAAAAATTTAAAATACATGAGGCGACATCTGTTACCGTGACGACGGGATGTTGCGTACGTACCGACTCGCAGCTGGAAGCTGGTTCCCGTGTGTGTGTTGATGTGTTTGAGTGTTTCCTGCATGGCCAGAGCGAACAGAACCAACTCACTGAGGTGATGCCAGCTGTCCTCACAGTCCTGCACACGGGGGGAGGAAGGACGACAGGAGTGAAGGATCATGGGAAGGAAACGAGGGAGAGACAAGACAAGAGAGGCAAAAGGAGATGTAGAGACTGAAAGTGTCCAGCAGGTGGAGCTGTTTCTCCTCCTGCACCTGTCCAGGTACAAAGAAGCTCTTTGATTGTGATGAAGATCTGTGTTGTGTTTTTATGACAAAAATCAGATAAATCATTTAAAAAACAACTTTTCACGTGAGGACTGACCTGTCTGTCAGGAGAGAGACCAGAAGCTGCCATGTAGGTGCTGCCGATGGTTTTAATCTTCTCCACCTCCTGGAAATAACATTCATCCAACAGCTGCGCAGACAGACAGGCAGAGAGAGAGACAGGCAGAGAGAGAGAGACAGACAGGCAGAAATCATTACAAACTCCGAAATAAAAGTGCTGAGACAGATAAAGACTAATTAAACAGGCAGCAGGTGTGTGACCTCATCGAAGTCGGTGATGATGTGGTTGAGGAGGCGGAGACACTCGACGGGCTGATGAACGACCTCCTTCTGCTCGTAGAAGTCGGAGAAACCCGGCAGAGAGGCGAAGAGGACGCCGACCCGGTCATACGACTGCGAGTACAACTCCTGCAAACACACACACAAACAGATGTTAATCTGGACACACACACACTAACAGACACACACCTGGTGACAGGTGGGCGGGCGGCAGGTACCTCGTCGTTGCGGTCTCTCTCCAGGAAGTGTTGGGCGACGTGCGCCGGCAGGATGTTGAGCAGCAGACACTCGTTGTGCTCCCTCAGCTCCTTCATGTCCTCCACCTCCTTCCTCGCCTGGAGACGCCACAGGAAGTCCAGCCGCGCCGTCGCCTCCAGCTACCAACGAAGAAGATGATGATGATGAAAATGATCGATTCTCCACAAATACAGCTGTCTGAATGTCTCCTTTTAATTATTTATATCATTTTGGAATTATTAACTCACTTAATTTACTTTGTGATAAAAAATAAATCTGAGGAAGTTCTCGTTAGAACACTGAAGAACTGAAGAACTTCTGTCCAATAATTAAAGCCGTCAGAATCCACCAGACTGCTACAAAGAAGGAACGACTCTATCAAACCCAGTCAGGTTGTCAAAAAGGACCGAAGAACCCTGGAGAACCCTGGAGAACTCACCTGTCTGCTGTTGTAGAGGACGGCGACCACAAACATCACCATGAGAACCACACAGACTCCCTTCCTGCACAAGTGATGAGACCTGAGAGACACAATGTAGAAGTAATTAGTGACGGTCATGTAAGCTAAGCTAGCTCTTTAGCGGCTAGCAGTAGCAGTTGTAGTATGAGTCGGGTGTGTAATGACGAGGTCACCTGTGAGTCTCGATGAGGTAGCTGTAGAGGGCGGCGGCCAGCAGGAGGACGGCCAGCTTCAACACACAACTCAACCTGAGGAACACGGCACAGGTAACCATGGCAACCACGCCGCTCAGCACCATGTACTGTACACAGAGACGGTCGTTAACGGTCACACGGTCAAAGCAACACATCGTCCACGTAGAGAAAGACACGACCACGTGGTAGAGTTTGTGCTCACCTCTGGATGCGTGCAGATGTTGATGTTAGGCCAGGTGGAGGTGGGCGGAGCCAGCTCGGAGTCGCCGCTGTTGATGTGAGTTTCTGACGAATCACACCACAGCTGGAAGGGAGGAAGGAGACAAGGATGGAAGGAAGGAAGGAAGTGAGCAAGAGGCGGAAAAGTCCCCCACAAACATTCGTCCTTTTCTCAGAATGGAAACGCTCACAGTTTTTTACATCAACATTGTTGCTTTGAGACAAGATCAGGTTCCTTCTTCACTTGTTACCTTCTACTTCTCAGGTCAACATGTTGGACAATTTTTAAAAACAGAAGTTGTTTAAACACGTTGACGCTGACCTCTAGAGGAGAAACACGACAACTGCATCAGACTCACGATGTCTGAGGAGGCGACTCCGAAGTTGACGGTGATGGCGGTCAGTGTCAGCAGCGTACGGGCGCGCTTGGTTTCGTGAACCCAGCAGCAGAGAGACTGCAGGGGGGCGGGGCAACGCTTAAACTCCTCCCCCAGAGTCAGCATCAGGAGCAGGAAGTAAACGCCACTGCTGACCAAGAACTGAGCGACCATCGGACAAAACCTGAGCAACATATTAAAAACATGAAAGTTATTTAATACATAGTGTAGGTAGATGGACAGGTAGAGGGACAGGTAGATGGACAGGTAAATGGACAGGTAGAGGGAAAGGTAGGGGGACAGGTAGGGATATTTAGGGGACAGGTGTACCGCGGGGCGGGGATTAGCGCCTGGACAGACATCAGCAGCAGCAGCAGGATGAAAGAACAAACCATGTTGGACTTGAAGAGTTCGTCTCTCATTTGGGAGTACTGAGGGACAAAGAGAGGACAGTTAACCAATCACCAGACTGCTGAGCACACCTCAGTGACAGCCCCGCCCCTACAGGAAGTGAGGTCATTACCTTTCCCTCCATGACGGAGTCCTTGAACACCTGAGTGAAGGTGGTGATGTGCTCCTTCCTCATTCGCTCGCTGCTCCGCACCTCCATGGCCTGACGGATCCTCTTGTTGACTTCTCGCGTGCCCGACCGCTGCGCTGCCACCTGATTGGGCAGCTGGGTTAAAGAGCCGTTCGTGAAGGTGGCGAGGATCTACGGAGGACAAAAAGGGTCAAAATGTCAAAACATTCCACGAGAAAACCCCTGTTTGTCTTGAAATGTTCCCGTCGTCCTCACAAAGTTCATTCCCAGAATGTCTCCGAACGGCAGCTCGGCGCTCCAGGTCGTCATCTCGTCATAACTCGGGCGTCTCGCTCTCGGTGGCTCCGCCTCCTCTCGTGGCGCCGGGCGGATCAGGTACGTGTCAATGTTGTGTTTCCGTAGAAACTCGTTGCGTTCCTGGCCGTGCCCCGCCTCCGTCTCATAGATCCCGCCCAGACAGTCCAGAGTAGCTCTCGAGATGTGAATTTTCCTGAGAGGACGAGACGGAAACGTGAAAAATGTGTTTTAGTGTTTGTCAATTTGGTCAAATTTGTTAACACAACAACATGAGGAGACGTTGACACATCTGAGACCCGGACGTCAACACGACTGAATCAGTTGTGTTTGTGTTATAACACCTGCGCTGAAGTCAAACTAATAAAAACTCAAGTAAAACTGTGAACCTTGTGTAAAGGTCATAAGGTTTTTTAAGTGAGGACACTCTTTGTAACATTTGTGTGTTAATTAAAGACAATTATTACATTCAGGACATATTTGTGTAAAGTAGTGACAGGTCATGGGTTAGAGTTAGCAGTAAAACAATAAAAACGTGTGTGCGTCTGACCCCGGCACGCCCGAGGCCTCCAGACTGTTGGCGATGTCCACGTCCCAGCTCCAGATGTCAAACTGCCACTTCTGGAGACCCAGAACCCCACAAAGAACAGAACCAGAATGGACCCCGATCCTCATGTCCACCTCCTGCTGCAGCTCCCGACGAACGTAACTGCAACAGAGCGACACGGTGACTCCGCCTCCCTGAAGCTTCGCGTCGTGAAGACGTGCGTCTGCGTGTGTTTGTGTGTTTTTACCGGATGGTGTTGATCATGCTGAGGCCCATCTCCACACAGCAGCGGGCGTGGCCCCTCTGAGGCTCCGGGACCCCCGACACACAATAATAACAGTCACCCAAGATCTTAATACGCAAACACTGGTGCTCCTACACACACACACACACACACACACACACACACACACATATATATATATATTAGATTAAAAAAAATAATAATCATGATGGATCATTTTTATCAGTTTTCACTGCTGGAAAGTGTAACAAACTAAAAAATAAATAAAATCTGTGACCTTCAGTGACAGAAAAACATATAAATCAAACATAAAACTTATAATTTAAAGGTCAAAGGTTGTTGCCATGGTGATATGACCTCAGCCAGCCGATCGAAGCGACCGAAGAGCTCGTTGAGAGTTCTGACGAGTTCCTGAGCCGAAAGAATCAGCGACAGCGAAGTGAAGCCGATGATGTCTGCAAACAGGATGCTGAGAGAGAAACCAGACGTGTTTCATCAGAATAAAATTAATAATATGTTAGCTTCAGAGCAACATCCCACTGAGAACGTCAGTAATTACTTGTGGGGTTCCTCAGGGTTCCACTCTCGGCCCTTTGTATTTTTCAGCTCATGTTTTTTTTTAAAGGTGTGTTTGCTCACCTGACGTCTTTGTAGTGGTGGATGTAGATCTTGTGGAACTGCTGAGGCAGCAGGTATTCGTCTAAGGGGGCCATGTCGGCGATCATCTCCAGAACCAGGAAACGAGGCAGGATGGACATCACCAGACGCTCCTGGAGGACGCAGAGACGTCACCTTCACTGCTGAAGCTGGGACGAAATCTTCTGTAGCTAACGTTACCGTCTGATTGTTCTACATCGTAAATTACTTCTGAAAGATCAACGTTTATCGGAGAACTTCCTGAGCTTTCTACCTGTCTGTGGTTCTCCCTCTCCAGTCGGACTCGTCCCTCGATGCAGCGTCTGGTCTCCAGGAAGGCTTGTCTCTGAGTCCGGTCTGACAGGTAGTGAATGAACAGGCCGGCAGTGTTCATGGCCAGGTGCAGCAGGGCCTTCGACAACACCTGCACAGGTGAGAACACTCGACACAATCAGAAACCGCCGTCCGGTTTCTCTAGAAGGAAAAGAAAGAGAAGCTCCAACCTTTCTGATGAAGGTGTGGTCGCCGTAGTGACAGCAGGCGTCCAGCAGCAGGTGCAGGATGCAGGTGGTTGCCCCGGCGACGATGGACCAGAGGAGGGGGAGGGGCAGCAGGGTGTAGGTGGAGAACAGACAGAAGAAGACGTACCAGGAGTGATCGCTCTCCGCCCAGCTGAACACGCCCACCAACACCTGCAGCGTCTGAGACAACCAGCTGACCACAGACAGGTACCTGAGACACACAGACAGGTACAGACACACACCTGAGACACACAGACAGGTACAGACACACACCTGAGACACAGAGACACACACCTGAGACACACAGACAGGTACAGACACACACCTGAGACACACAGACAGGTACAGACACACACCTGAGATACAGACAGACAGGTACAGACACACACCTGAGATACAGACAGACAGGTACAGACACACACCTGAGACACACAGACAGGTACAGACACACACCTGAGATACAGACAGACAGGTACAGACACACACCTGAGACACACAGACAGACAGGTACAGACACACACCTGAGACTACATTTCCCAACATACCTCAGCCACTGCGGCGATGACATCACCTCCTTCCTAGTCAGCGCCAGCACACAGATCCCCGCCCACAGGATGATCGACAGGCCGGCCAGCCAATCACAGGCCACGCCCCACCAGCCCGGCGGCCATGTGAGCAGTAAGATGAGGAGTCTGGTGAGGATGTCGATCACGTTGGTGACGACCAGCGAGGTTCTTCTCTGACCGGACGAAAACTGCTGGTAGAGCTGCTCCAAGTCTGGAGACCTGAGTGAAATTATTATCATCATTCATAATCATTTTAAGAATAATTTTAAACATAATAACCATCCGTCTCAGTATCTTTACTTGAACGTGTGCTGCAGCGCGGGAATGAACACGCCTCTCACTGTCGACCCCCACGACACGAAGAAGTCTGCGTCGCCGAGCAAGTCGGGTTTTACTTGTGCGGCCGCGGTGATTCTCGGTGTTGACGGGTGGATACGAGCCGCTGACGAGCGCCGCTTCTGCCACAACGCGCCACGAGTCGCCTTATTACGGATCTGCCTGCAAGAGAAAACAGAGGGAAAAAAACAAAACAAAGTTTACAGGAAGTTATCGTAACTACTGCTCGACTACGACTGAAACTAAAAACATTTGAGTTCAAGTTAAATTTATTTAAAATTAATTTTAGGTTCATTTAAATTATTTTACATTAAGATTTTCAGATTACAGTAAATTAACGTAAATCAATTAACTCAAAATTTAATTTTAAGATGAACAAAGTCTAAGTTTAAATGAACTAAAATAACTAGTTTAAGATGATCGTAAAACTGATTAAGGAAGTAATCTGAGATTATGACGAAGATTAAACTGACTCACAAATTAATTAGAACGAGATCAACTCGTTAAAAATATTAAAATGACGTCAACTCAGAACAGAATGTGAGGATGAAATTTATTTAATTTGATTTAGAATAAAGTAGAATAAATTGTTGATGACATCACTGGTCCTACCTGTGATGACATCACTGGTCCTACCTGTGATGACCTCACTGGCCCTACCTGTGATGACATCACTGGTCCTACCTGTTGATGACCTCACTGGCCCTACCTGTGATGACCTCACTGGTCCTACCTGTTGATGACCTCACTGGCCCTACCTGTGATGACCTCACTGGTCCTACCTGTTGATGACATCACTGGTCCTCCCTGTGATGACATCACTGGTCCTACCTGTTGATGACCTCACTGGTCCTACCTGTTGATGACCTCACTGGCCCTCCCTGTGATGACCTCACTGGTCCTACCTGTTAATGACCTCACTGGTCCTACCTGTTGATGACCTCACTGGCCCTACCTGTTGATGACCTCACTGGTCCTACCTGTTGATGACCTCACTGGTCCTACCTGTTGATGACCTCACTGGTCCTCCCTGTGATGACCTCACTGGTCCTACCTGTTGATGACCTCACTGGTCCTACCTGTTGATGACCTCACTGGTCCTACCTGTTGATTTCGGCGATGTAGGCGTCGGTGACGATGATGCGGTGCCTTCCTCTCTCCAGGCCTCCGGCGAGCCTCAGTGAGTACAGGTTGTGCTGGTCGATGAGGTTTCTGACAGCATTTTGCCACATCAGGTGCTTCCTGGGGGCGGGGCTTATGCTTGTGCTGAAGCTGATGTCACAGGCCTGCCGCGCCATCTCGCAGTCGCCGTTCTCCAGCGCGTCACAGTCCTTGTCCATGGTTACGGCAGCGGTGAGGGGGACCTCATCTGCGACCTGATTGGCAGAGGCAGCACGGTGAAAATGGACAGATTTTATAGGAGGCTTTTAATGTGAAATGTCTGAAGAGGAAGTAGAGAATCACAGATGATAGTTTAACTTATAAAATTTTGGTGAAATATGAATATTTTTGGTTTAATGTCTGAAGTAAAGTAAAGTTTGATGTCAGTAAATGTCTCGACTCATGACTCCACTTGTCCTCAGTCTGTCTCGGGTCTCTGCGTCGTCGTCTAAACATTCTGTACGTTCGGTTGATCAGATTTAACTTGGCGTCCTGACAGCGGGGCAGCTGGCCTCAACACACGGGGTTACCTCGGGTCACAGCAGGTTTGAAGGCTAATCCAATCAGGTCACAGCACCTGACATCCGGCAACACCAGAGCAGGAAGTTCAACTCCGCTCAGTTATTCAAACCTTTACTCGATGTAAACAGAGTGAGTGACGCCTGGTTCTTCACTAAGCCCCGCCCCCCTGTGTGTGTGTTTTTAACACTTTATTATGATAACGGTTAAAATTCAGGGTAACTGTTGAAAGAATCACAGAACATCAGACTGATATTCAGTCCTGAGGAGCAGCAGCGTCCTAACGAGAGATAACTGATGTTTGATTTCCTCAAATCCCAGAAAACATAAAGATTAAAAATCATAATTCACGTTCTTCTGGTTTAAAGTTGAACCTACTTTGCTGCAGAGTTGTTGTGTTTGTTGTCCAGATGAAGATGTGTGTGACATCAGTCTCATGTCTCAGTCACATCGTCTCTGTTAGTCATCTTCTGTCCTTCTGTCCTGTCCACAGTCTGTCTTCACTCCTTTTTCTTTCCAGTCTTGAATGTTTAGTTCCACTGTTCATTTTATCTTTTCTTCTGTTCTTTGTTTCGTTTCTCTCCTGTTTCTGATCTCAAACGTCCCTCCATGTCTCCATGTCTCTGTCTGTCTGGAGACTGAAGTTTATTTCTCCTTCTTCAGTCTTTGGATCCTTTTGGACGTGAAAAACAAAAATATCCTCCTTTACATCCAGAAAGTTACAGGAAGCCGACGTCCTCCAATTCAAACGTAAACACGACTTCATCTTCAAACATCTTCATCTTTTTGGTCACATTCCTCGAAGAGAACTACAAAATTACACAAAATGAAGAAAACAAGAAACCTTCACGTTTGTCTTCACGTGTTTAATTTACCTCCAGGAAGCAAAATGATCCAAATAAATGTGAGATCACATCAGCTGGTTTCAGGTCGTCAGATCTTTAAAATAAGAACCTAAAGATGAAGAACAAACAGGAACGTCAACAGAGGCAGAACGAGGTGAGTGTTAATCCCATCTGGAATCCTGAAACAGAGACAAATGGCCGCTCGCTTAATAGGTCAGATTAAGAGTGTGTGTGTGTGTGTGTTCAGGTGCATGATGGGATTGGCAAACCTCCAACAGGTCACACTGTGTTTGTGTGTAGTTTACAGCTTGTGACTGAACAGAAACATGTCGATCAAACAGACGAAGAAGAAACAAACTTACTTTTCACGTTGAAGCTTCAAAACATACGTAAATATAATAAAACAGAAGAAATAAAGAATCAACGAAAATCTCAGGATGAACACACGGAACTATTAAACAATAAATGACAAAAAGAAAATATATTATATTCAAAATATTCCACAGAAATGTCAGATTAGACAGAAGACGGGCCTCCAGAAATATTCAAGATGAATTAAAATTCAAGAATATTCCAGAGATCAAACATAAAAAACATCCCGACTTTACAAAGACGTCATCGTTTTACTCTTTTACACTTTTCACTTCACGATGACGTCCCAGTTTCACGTCTGAACTCTCACTGGTCCACACAGAGACACAAAGACACAAAGACACACAGACACACAGACACAAAGACACACACAGACACAAAGACACACAGACACAGAGACACACAGACACAAAGACACAGAGACACAGACACAAAGACACACAGACACAGACACAAAGACACACAGACACAAAGACACAAAGACACAGACACAAAGACACACAGACACAAAGACACAGACACAGACACAAAGACACAGACACAAAGACACACAGACACAAAGACACACAGACACAGACACAAAGACACAGACACAGACACAAAGACACACAGACACAAAGACACACAGACACAAAGACACACAGACACAGACACAAAGACACAAACACACACAGACACAAAGACACACAGACACACAGACACACAGACAGGCTGAAGTCAGAGAAATGATTTTTTATCTTTTTATTATTTCAATCAAGTAAAACGTCCACTTACAAGAACCACAGTGAGACTGGAGCAAACACACACACACACACACACACACACACACACACACACACACACACACTGATCATTTAAACTTAATAACAAATGATTTAAAAGTGAAACTACAGAAATGTGACTGACTTCGTCCGAGGCGACAGGAAACGCATCATCAACACACCTGATGAACGCAGGTGTGACGGTCATGAGGTACGGAGTCTGAACTGGGACAAAATAAACTTTAGAACAGTGGAACGTTCCTCAAACACACTCAGTCTCACTTCTGTTGCTCCGCTGACGTTTTTTAACTTTTCATCGTGTAAAATAAATTTGTGGTTAAAATACAGAAACTGTTGAGACGCAAACAGGAAATAAATTCTAACATGTTACTGTTGGACGAATAATAAATAATAATAAATAATGTTCAACTGGTCTGTTTGTTTCATGTATTTATAGAATTATTGATTTATTTCATTTATCAAAAACCAATTAATCAATATTTTCCTTATATTGAATTTTTAAAGTGACCAGCTGAAGCTCCGCCTTCACGTCTGATGTAAAAATATAAAACTATCAGATCATATTCATGACGTCATTCAGCACTTTTTATAGTTTTTAACGTCCCGTCATCACGTAAACTCGCTCGTTCAGACGAGAACAAATCTAACGTTCTACCAGCTGATTATTAAAGGAACCAAACTTAGGATGAAAAAATAAGTTTGTGTTGAAGTTTAAAGAAGAAAAGAGAAATGTGACGATTCTGATTGGCCACACGTTCTACTGCAGGAACACAAACAGCACAGAGACGGAACCGTTTGTTGAAACTTGACTGAAACTGATTTTGGCAACGAGATTTTAAAATTAACGAGACTGGAGACGAGACGCGACCCTTCAAAATAAAAGTCAGGTTTAATAAAACTCACATCCAGGTTTATTCCACCGGTGTGAACTCTGACCTTTGACCTGCCGCTCTGAGAACGTCTTCATCATCATCATCATCATCATACACACACACACACACACACACACACACTTGACTTTTTTGAGATTAAACTCAGAATTTTGTGAAATAAAGTCAAAACCATGAGACTAATGACAGAAAAATTCTGACTTTAATCTCTTTTTTTTGTCATGTGGGGCTCTGATCATCTCTCTCTCTTTATCTCTAAACTGAGAGAGAGACAGAGAGAGAGACAGAGAGAGAGACAGAGAGAGAGACAGAGAGAGAGAGAGAGAGCTGTCTCTTA
>JAJHUR010086899.1:0-10603 GCA_027495735.1 Lutjanus campechanus
TCGATGCCCTCTCCACCCTCCAGACGTTTCTCCATGTCCACCAGCAGGTTGACTCCGTCCACCACCATCTGGACCAGCTCCACCTCAGAGAAGCCCAGACGGTCCGCGTTTGAGATGTCAAAGACTCCGCCCACTGCTGCTGTGTCCACGCCACCTGATGGACAGGGACAGGTACACCTTTAGTCAGAGCTTCATCAGTGACACTGCAGACTGTCCACCCTCCTCTGAACTTTAACCTGTCACTATTTAAAATAACAATGATGATGATGATGATGATGATGATGATGATGGAAACACTGAAACTGACAGGAAACTCAGTTTGGACCAACAGATCTGTTATGAGCCAAAGATGGCGTCTGTTCAGTCTACTTGTTGGTCAACTGCTGCAAATAAACAAGTTTTCTATCTTCCATGTTTACTTCTGTGTTTGTAATCCTCTGAATAAGTGCAGTTATGTTTCTCCTGCTGGCCCCGCCCACCACAGACTTTACAGTATGATGACATCACAGATTTTTACAGAACGATGACAGAACAAGATCATGAAAAAGACAAAAAGACGAAAATGAAACAAGACATCAATTACATGAAAGATGTTCAGCCTGCTGAGACTGAGCTGCCTCAAACTGTTATCTGTCTGTGTGTCCACCTGTCTGTCTGTGTCCACCTGTCTGTCTGTGTGTACCTGTCTGTCTGTGTGTCCACCTGTCTGTCTGTGTGTCCACCTGTCTGTCTGTGTGTACCTGTCTGTCTGTGTGTCCACCTGTCTGTCTGTGTGTCCACCTGTCTGTCTGTGTCCACCTGTCTGTCTGTGTGTCCACCTGTCTGTCTGTGTGTCCACCTGTCTGTCTGTGTCCACCTGTCTGTCTGTGTCCACCTGTCTGTCTGTGTGTCCACCTGTCTGTCTGTGTGTCCACCTGTCTGTCTGTGTGTCCACCTGTCTGTCTGTGTCCACCTGTCTGTCTGTGTGTCCACCTGTCTGTCTGTGTCCACTTGTCTGTCTGTGTCCACCTGTCTGTCTGTGTGTCCACCTGTCTGTCTGTGTCCACCTGTCTGTCTTGTGTCCACTTGTCTGTCTGTGTGTCCACCTGTCTGTCTGTGTGTCCACTTGTCTGTCTGTGTCCACATGTCTGTCTGTGTGTCCACCTGTCTGCCTGTGTCCACCTATCTGTCTGTGTGTCCACCTGTCTGTCTGTGTCCACTTGTCTGTCTGTGTCCACTTGTCTACCTGTGTGTCCACATGTCTGTCTGTGTGTCCACCTGTCTGTCTGTGTCCACATGTCTGTCTCTGTGTCCACCTGTGTGTCCACCTGTCTGTCTCTGTGTCCACCTGTGTGTCCACCTGTGTGTCCACCTGTCTGTCTCTGTGTCCACCTGTCTGTCTGTGTGTCCACATTTCTGTCTGTGTCCACCTGTCTGTGTGTCCACCTGTCTGTCTGTGTGTCCACATGTCTGTCTCTGTGTCCACCTGTCTGTCTGTGTGTCCACATGTCTGTCTGTGTCCACCTGTCTGTCTCTGTGTCCACCTGTGTGTCCACCTGTCTGTCTCTGTGTCCACCTGTCTGTCTGTGTCCACTTGTCTGTCTCTGTGTCCACCTGTCTGTCTGTGTCCACATGTCTGTCTGTGTGTCCACCTGTCTGTCTCTGTGTCCACCTGTCTGTCTCTGTGTCCACATGTCCACCTACCTGTCCCTCTCTTCTGCAGCCTCAGCCTCTTCAGGACTTCTCCGAACTTCTCGTGCTTGCTGAGGTTTGGCAGTTTGACGTGGACGCCGGCTCTCAGTCCTGTCCCCAGGTTGGACGGACAGGTGAGGACGTAGCCCAGGTGTTCGTTCCACATGAACTCGTGACCTCGCTCCTTAAACAGGGCCTCGATCTGACAGACAGACAGAGAGGGAGAGAGAGACAGGTGGTGTGGGTCAGCGGGAGTCGGACAGGATGCCGTGTGTCACAGTGATGTCACTGTGTTGTCATGGAGACAGGTGTTCACCTTGGTGAGGCCGGTGCAGAAGCGGGTGAACACCTCCCTCATGTTGCCTCCTTTCTGCATGCTGATGACACGCAGGTGATCCTCCTCGTTCACCCAAACCAGGAAGGTCTTGTTGTCGTTGTGCCTGCAGACGACAGTGAAGGGTTAAATACCGGAGCCTGAACTACAACACATCTGTCTTTCAGCAAACATCTGGAGTTGATGCAGTGACACTCGTTACTCCAACATGTTCTCTCATTATGTCCACTCCATGTCTCTCACTTTATTATGACTCATTGTTTATTCAGACTCAGTATCCCGACAGGTCAGAGGTCGTCATCGTACTGACCAGATGCCGCGGCCATCGGGCCAATCACGGGCCATGCCGGACGCCAGCAGCAGGGGGGAGACGGGCTTGTCAAACAGGAAGTGGTCATCGATCAGCTGCTGCTGCTCATCTTCTGTCATGTTCTTCAGAGCGTAGTACTTCCCTTTCAGGTCCCCGTCCAGGACGTCCAGACCTGAGGACAGACAGACAGACACAGGAGGTTGTAAACCCAACATCAGGACTGTCAGGTGAGAAGGAGGCGGGGCATGAACTCAGGGTCCACAACACACCCGGTCTTTTATAATGAGTTATAAATTATAATCAATTCTAATAACTTTATTGATCCTGTGATGTTTCATCAGGTCAAAATGTTAAAGTGTCCAATACTTTGATTCATGACCAAACACCTGCAGAACTACAAACATTCCCATCAGCCTCAGCTGCACTCTGCTTACTGATCTAGCTAATGTTAGCATGCTAACACACTAAAGTAAGACGGGGAACATTATACCTGCTAAACATTAGCATGTTAGCATGCGTGCAGATTTATTTATACATTCTGTTGTTCCATTAAACAGTCTGTCTCCGTGCTGTGCTGCTCTGAGCCAGCAGGGGGCGTCACAGCATCTCTCTGCGGCGTTGAGCCGGTCCGGTCCAGTCCGGTTCAGTCCAGCTGACGTTGGTCTCATTTGAATATGAAAGCGGAGGTTTTGGAGGCTCATTAAGAGTCTCAGCAGGACGACACGGAGCTCTCAGTTATATAACAGCTTGATCTGCTGCTGCATTCACTGACATGCTCACTGAGGCATGATGGGAAAATATCTAAATAAAGACCGGCCCTTTTCAGCCGCAGTCACAGCCACATAAAAGACTACAGACTGATGAAGAGTGTGTTCCTCCTCTGCCTCACTGACTCAACACCTCCAGCATCACCAGAGGGTCCCTGAACACACCATCACACAGTTCAGACACAGTGTGTTCATGTATTCAAACGTCTCATTATGCAACTGTTTCTTCTGACTTCATTTATTATTTCAATATTACCTCTAGCAGTATTTCTTACATTAGTTTTTTTTATTATTGATTTTTTTTGGGGAGTTAAAAATGCTCCTGCAGTGACTGAACAAACGTCTACAGTTGAGGAACTTGCACTTAAATGCCTCATAAAAAAAGTGAGTAAGAGGACCTTGAGTTGATATCATTTAGTTATATTTTACGGATCAGATTTCCTCATCTTTTCATTGGCTGTTTGTCAGAATGAACTTTCTGTAACCCAGAGAAGCTTCGAGGTCACATTCAGTCAGAAGGAGGCGCTGCGGTTAAAAAATCACTGAATGATGGGTGGTGCGTTCAGGCTGCTGCAGTGGGGCTGGAAAAGTTGAAGCGGAGTAATTTTTTGGACGCCTGATTCAGTCTGAACGTGGCTGCAGTAGGAATGTTTTTAAGGTGTGATTCATCAGAAGGAAAACAGAGAAAAACTCTGGATCACTGATCAGTGAAGTGAAACGTTTCTGACTGAGCAGCTGAAGCTGAAGCAGCTTCTTTCTGTGTACTTCACTTTTCTACAGACAGGGGGCACAATAATACTGACAGGAAGTGATGTCATACTTTCAAGGGAGAGGTTCTCGATGGCACGACGTTCTCCACGGCTGCAATGTGGCGGCAGACAGAAGCCGCGGATACTCCGTCCAGTCCGGACCCGAGAGCTCAGAACGTAGTTTGGATCCAGATCATCGCCGCCCTGAAACAGCAGAGAGAACCAGGAGGTCAGTTTGTTGTTGTTTACCTGCAGGTTTCAGAGGGGTGAACTCTGAAGTGAGATGAATGTGTCAGCAGGTGTGTTGAGTCTAAATCCAGGATCTTCAGAGTCATGAAGGTGTCTCTCTGTTAACCTGTTAGATCACCATGGTAACTGATGCTGAACTCATCACCTGGTCTGGAGCAGGTTATGTTCTGTGTTTCAGATTAAATCGTTTGTAAAAAGCGCCGCTCTTTAACTAATTATTGTCCTAACGAGGTTGTTAATGATCGATACAGATTATAAACTGAGGGGAGATGTTAAAAATGAAAAGTATCTGAGCTGTATGTTCGTAACATCACTGAACGAATCCATATAATGTAGAAATATAACAAAGTGTCACAGCAGCACGAACTGTAGCATCTTGTTGTCATGGTAACCTCTGTTTGTTTCCTGTTTGTTTCAGGTCATATTAAGACTTTAAATGTACATGGTATATAATCCACACAATAAAATAATGATGAAGCAGCTACAGACACTTTGAAGACTTTTGACTTATTGTCGTGTTGCAGCTCAGAACACTGATCAGCAAATTCATCATCATTGATCAGAGAGAATCTTAATGACGTCACGTCTCTGTCATCACGGGACAGAGTCAGACTGACAGCGTCATGTTTAAATCTGCTGTATGAAGGTTTATTGTTTAATCTGCAGTTTTCATGTTAGAAATAAACGGCAGCATTAAGATCACATTTAGTCCATCAGTCATTTTCTGACAGAATTCTTCTTCTCCTGCTTTATTTGCAGCATCATGTTGCTTTTTGTCGTCATATATTTAGTATATTTTCCACAGCTGCTAATTATAACAACTGGATCAGTTTGACTGAAGTGTTCGACTCCTGATCGCTTCACTTTGTGTAGAAGAAGAGTCACATGACGCAACAAACGCACCTTTTTATGTGAGCGCGCACAGAGTCTGAAGAAGAAAGTCTGAGTTAACAAAGACAGTTAATAACCACCGTCATGACACCTGTTATTATCTCTGAGTGGAGGTTCAGGTTTTGTTGATCCAGATCATGAAAAGAAAGTCTGACTGTGTTGAGCTTCCTTCATAGTACAGCCCTGCAGTCTGTTTGCTAACCCTAACCCCCCTAACCCAGGTCTGTTTGTTGTTGTTTACCTGCAGGTTTTTAGGGTTCAGGTCTGTTTGTTGTTGTTTACCTGCAGGTTTTTAGGGTTCAGGTCTGTTTGTTGTTGTTTACCTGCAGGTTTTCAGAGTTCAGGTCCGTCTTATGTTTGTCTGATGGTTTGTATCCTCCATGACGGTCTTCAATCACTGGATCCAGCAGGTCTTTGAACACCTCATATGTCTCCTCGTCTCCAGCGACGCAGCCGACCGTCATGATGAATGGGTGACCTGCAAGGACACAAAATGGCCGATCACTTCCTGCTCATAATGGACTTTTCTGCTGATGACCTCTTGTAAATAATTTGGTTTTACTTTGGGGAGACTGACATCAAAAAGATTCTTTCATCTCTGGTGCCTTTTAGTTTGTTAGTTTTGTGTTTGTAGCATTGTGTGTGTGTGTGTGTGTGTGTGTGAGGGGTGTGAGGGGTGTGTGTGTGAGGTGTGTGTGAGGGGTGTGTGTGAGGTGTGTGTGAGGGGTGTGTGAGGAGTGTGTGTGAGGGTGTGTGTGAGGAGTGTGTGTGAGGAGTGTGAGGAGTGTGTGTGAGGAGTGTGTGAGGGGTGTGTGAGGAATGTGTGTGAGGAGTTTGTGTGTGGTGTGTGTGTGAGGTGTGTGTGTGAGGTGTGTGAGGTGTGTGTGTGAGGAGTGTGTGTGAGGGGTGTGTGTGTGTGTGAACATGTGCTGTTGAGTACACTCAGTTGGATTGGATGAGGAGGATCAGGTGATCAGACAGAAGGTAAATGATGTCACGTCCCTTTGGGGGAATTAAAGAGCAGAAATTAACTCGTCTAACGAGTAAATCCAATTAAAGAGTTTATTAACAGCAGAACGTCTCCGTGTGAAGGTGACAAACAACACCAGGACCTGGTTCAGGTGCGGGGCTGGAGAGTGGGGACCTGGTCTGGGGAAGTGTGAGTCTGAGTCACCTGGTCTTTTCCTTTCCTGTTCTGTATCTACATGTTAGCACGGTGTCAGGTGATCCACAACTCTCAACCCGTTTTTATGCTGATGATGCACTAATCAGTTTGGCCATAAATCGATCCGATCTCGTCTCACAGCGTTAATGTTCTGGACGTCCAGCAGATGCTTCATGCTAAACGATGACAAAACTGAAGTGAAGGTGTTTGGAGCCAAAGTGCAGAGTTTGTGTAAATCAGATGTCAGGCCTGAACTTTGGGCGTCATGTTTGATTGTGATCTGACCTTCCAGGAACATTTCAGCCATCAGCCACTGAAGGTAAAACGCCAAGATCAGGTCGTTCCTTTCATTAAGCAACACACGTTTTCATCCATGCTTCTGTCTCCATCCACCTACGTTACTGTAACTCATCGTTCAGACTCCCACAGACGTCAATCAACCGCCTCCAACTGGTACAAAATATGGCAGCGAGGATTCTTACCAGAAATCAAAGATATGAACACACCGTCCCTGTTTGAACCTCTGGTTACCTGTGGTCTTTAGAACTGAGCTCAAAATGTTTCTGCTGAACGGTGTTACCCCTTCTTACATAACTGACCCCCTCACCCCAGCTCGTACTCTGAGATCTGCTGACCAGCTGTGGCTCTCGGTCCCCCTGAGGAGGAGTCACCTGGGTTGTGTTGGTGGATGGGGTTGTCTGCTTTAGGACCTCGTCAGGGAGAGGTATATATATAACAAAGGTTTTGTCAGAGGTTACCTGGTTGGAGGTCTGAAGGATGGTTGTTTTGTTTGGGGGTTGTTAGAGTTTGCTGTCTGTGTTGGGGTTGTTCGTCGGTCTGGGGTTTCTTACCTGGGTTGTCGACGCCGGTCTGGATGACATCGTCCAGGGTGAATCCGCTGGGCGTCTCCTTGTCCCTCAGGTTGGCGTACATTTCGGGCGTGAGCACCTTGGCCATGTGGTTGTTGTGCTTGCTGAGGTCGGGGTACTCCTGCTCCGATGAGTAGTTCATCTTCAGCTTGTTGTGGGTGTTTCCGAAAGGCATGATGACGTCCGGCTGCTGACCTGAAACACACGAAACACTTGGACTGACTCGACACATCACACCTGGTTTCATCATCAACCTCCACAATAAATCCAGAAAAGTGATTCAGAACCACAAACAGACAAAAACGTATCGATTCACATCATGATGACATTAAAAAAAGAAAAGCAGCAGAGAAACAGAAAAGGTTTCTTTCTTATCATCTTATAATTAATACGATTTTACTTTTCATTTCATAAAAACTGAGACTTGTGACTGATGAAATGAATAAGATGTCCAAAATGTTAATAGAGACAAAAATATGTTTATAGAAACAAAAACAATATGTATAAATGAAAAGTGTTTTATTTGAATGTGTTGTTCTTTTTCCCGACATAAGATCAGATGAACTTTATTTATTGTTGTGCAGCAGTTAGGAACAATATTAAATATCAGTATTTATGTTATTTTATTGAATTTCCATGAATGAAACAAGATGTAATGAATGAAAACTGAATTCCTCTGTGCATTTATGAAATATACATTTATGACTAACACTGTTTTTTTATGAGACACATGTTGACGTCCTGACAGGTTAATTATGAGTTTTTATTTTCCAGAGAACAAAACTCATCCTGCGGTTTAAAAATATATATAAAAAAAAAAAAAAAACAGTCAGACGAACGACAGGAAGAACAGGAAGTAAAAGTACTGAAGTATTAACAGCACAGTGCACCACAAGGAAAAGTACAAGTACTCACATCTGCTGCTGTCATTATTAAATATATTGAACGTGATATTATTTCAGTTATTATTAATGATGCTTTAATCTGAAGAGATGATGTGACTGATAACGTTTCATTTATAAAACTGCTGCATCAAACTTAAAAATGACTAAAATACTGAAGTAAAGTGAAAGTACATTAGAACTGCAGGAGTGAAAGTATTTAGTTACAGTTACAATCATCCTGTTAACCTTCATTAATTATGTAGAAAAGTTCTGAACCTGCCTCAGATCAGGTGACCTGATGATCATGTGACTCATCACAACCTCGTGTTGCGTTCATGTTCTGTATCAAACTTTCTGTAACAGAATATAATGCAGATTGTTTCAGCAGACATGTCATTTATATTTTATTATTTTGTCTTAATTCAGGTTTAATATGAACATTATTTTGTTTTTATAATAATAATAAAGTTTCTTGTTACTCTGTAAAATATTCGGACTTCCTCACAGATGTTTGTATTAATCACATCTGACAGATTGTTGCAGAACTTCATGTTTATGAATTTATTCTATATTCTGTATATTATATTCTGTATAAAGAAAATCGGCCAATATATTAATAATCTCAGATTATTATTTTTACTGATATCTGTAAGAATCCAGTATCAGTGGGCTCCAGTCACAGCTTCACAACATCAATATTATTTTTTGAAATGGTCTTTATTTCTTCTCTCTCACTCTTCATACACTTCAGTCTTCAGACTGCTGCCGCTTGTCAAGTTAAATAAAACCTGTAGTTTTAGTTTTGGGGACTTTATTTTGTCTTGATTTTTAAGGCTGAGGACAGAAATATTTATTTATCAGCTGAGTTGTTGTGTTATTGTTGTGTTGTGGTTTGAGATGAAGCTCATCACTGTTCCTGTTGTGTCTTAAGCCTTTTCATTTTTTTATTTAAAATATTTTTTGAATCATTTTGAGCAGATAAACATCAAACCAACCTGACGACACCGCGGTTCTGATCGGTTCTGATCGGCTCGGATCAGATCAGGAGCCCTGCAGGGATCAGCGGGACTAAACCGGGACACTGTAGGCTGATTATGATGCGGGGGGGGGGGGGGGACGCAGCAGCAGCAGCAGGCCGGGGTTAACCCCTCACAGCCCGGCTGCTGCACCGAGCGACGCCCCGGTCACCTTCAGCACACTGAGCCGGGTCTGAACCAGGTCTGCTCGCTCAGACAGACACATGAACCGGCTTTCTTCCGGATCTGTATTAACTGTCTGGTCAGAGATGAGCACAGTGATGCTGCAGCGGCGGAATAACGGAACGATCCGGTCTGATCCCGGCACCATACATCAACATATTCACACCGAGCATGCGCAGTTTGACTCCACATTAAAGATGCTGCAGAGAAAGTCGATGAAAAAAGCTCGAAGCTTCAGATTTACTGATGAAAATATCAGACGGGTTTCATTTGACCGTGAACGCAGCACGTCTGTGTGTCCTGCAGATTAAAGCGCTCTGTCCGCCTGATAGGATTTAAGGTGGAATTATTATTTAAGGAGTCTTTTGTTCAAACCCGCAGATCCGCGATGTTCGCGTTTAAAGGTTCAGAGCAAAAGATTAAAGATGATTCAGGTGTCGGTCGCTCTGTCCGCTGTGACTGCGCAACACCTGCAGACAGACAGACAGACAGACAGACAGGACGGACTGCAAGGTCGTTCAGATGCAGACAGACACACAGAGAGACAGACAGACTCTCTGCAGCTCTGCAACATGCAAACATGCAAACAGCCAGTAAACTACTTGTGTGTGTGTGTGTGTGTGTGTGTGTGTGTGTGTGTGTGTGTGTGTGCAGTCTGCTCTTTGTTCTCTCTCCCTCCACTGATGCCTCTTGATCAGCTACTGTTCTCTGATAATAACCTGATAATCAGCTGCTGTATTGATGAGGTGATGATCTGTGTTCTGATTGGGCAGGAGGATTAAAGGTGCTCTGCTCACCTGTCAGTCAGTTCAGAGTGCTGCTGGGAAGTGTAGTGATGGAGTCTGTCCTGTTCTGCTCTGCTTGGTCCTGCTGCTGCTGCTGCGGATTAAAGCGGCTCTCAGCCTTTTATACCCGCCCCCTGCTCCTCATTGGCTCCTATTTACAGTCCATTCATTCTATTGGCTGCTGACGGTCACATGATATCTCTCTCTCTCTCTCTCTCTCTCTCTCTCTCTCTCTCTCTCTCTCTCTCTCTCTCTCTCTCTCTCTCTCTCTCTCTGCTGCAGTGCCTTTGAGCAAAACACCTCCAATCAACAGGTAGTCTGCAATAACAGCAGGACAGACGTATGTCTGTGATTACATGTGAAGCCTGACCCCACTGCACATGTGAAGCCTGACCCCACTGCACATGTGAAGCCCGACCCCACTGCACATGTGAAGCCTGACCCCACTGCACATGTGAAGCCCGACCCCACTGCACATGTGAAGCCCGACCCCACTGCACATGAGCAGCCCGACCCCACTGCACATGTGAAGCCCGACCCCACTGCACATGTGAAGCCCGACCCCACTGCACATGAGCAGCCCGACCCCACTGAACATGTGAAGCCCGACCCCACTGCACATGTGAAGCCCGACCCCACTGCACATGAGCAGCCCGACCCCACTGCACATGAGTAGCCCGACCCCACTGCACATGAGCAGCCCGACCCCACCGCACATGAGAAGCCCGAC
>JAJHUR010086900.1:0-13538 GCA_027495735.1 Lutjanus campechanus
AACTGAGGTTTGAAAAGAGGCTTAAATTAAGTCTAGTTTTAAAGTTTGATGCAGAATCATTTAAATTCAGTCCGGTTTAAAAATGAACTCTTGTTGGTTGAATCTGTATTTTTTATTCATCACAGGCAGCGAGTGTTCCTGGACGACACTTCCTTCTTTCTGTTGGAATATTTCCAAACTAGTTTTCTCTTGATTTGAATATCACGGTCGGAGGATCATAAACATCTCTGTGCCTGGAAAGCTGATGTACGTGTGTGTAATTTATTAAGTGACACTAACTGATCAGATGAGGTTTAAAATGACAAAAGAAGTCTGATTTCAGCTGATAAAGCAGAAATGTTACACAGTAGAAGTTATCTGATGGGATATTAGCCGACCCCCTTTAACGAGCAGCGATCCATAAAGATATCTGATCAGGTTTGTGTTTAGAAATTGGATCTGGCTGTTTATTTCATCACTCAGACCGCATCACATTTTCATCACCGCTGCATTTCAGTCATAAATCTGAAACAATTCTGGCATCCAGCTCATCTTTTCCCTCGTTTTGACAAGTTACTGATATTTAAGTCTTTCAGCAGCCAAAATGTTACGGAAGCTCCGACAGGTCTAAATTTGTTTTCTTTCATGTGTTTATGACTTAAGAACAGGAAAATAAAGGTTTTCCAGGACAATCTTTCAAAGTTCCTTAATTTTTTTTCTTTGAAAACAGGTGAAAAAAAGTTTGCTTATGTATTTATTTATTTATTTATTTATCTATTTATTTATTTATGTTCAGAATATTTTTTCCAGTTGTAGTTTTCTGTGAAAAAAATTAATTAATCAATCAATCAATTCATTCATTCATTCATTGTCAGAAGTGTTTGTAGTTGTAATTCTTATTTCAACCACAAGAGGCTGAAGTGCGCCACTATCTGATGATCTAAATGGGACTAAAAGCGTTCGTGTTTTTTTTCCAGATCAGTTTTAATTTCTCCTCTGAACTCGAGATACATCGATCGTGTTAAACAGTTATCTAACTTACTGCTTGTCTTCCTTTTGGATAAAACCGAGGTTAAAGGCACAATGTGTTTCAGCGTCTCCCTCATGTTAAAATAATAAGAAAATATGTAGTTTGATGACATCGTGAGGTAGTGAGGCATCATGGGAAATGTTTTCTTCACTTTTATAAAACAACCACAGCTAATTAAACTCAATCATGTACACGAACGTCAAAGTAATATTTGAATTTTATTCATGTTAATGTTTAGTCACATTCGCACATATCCCGTGTTTCCTCAGAAGTTAGAGCAACTAGCTAGCAACAGTTAGCACAAAACGCGCCGTTAGCTTGAGTCAGTTAGCCTCGTCCACAACTCAACAGAATATAGAATATAAATCGAGCATTTTTAGACATTTTAATGCATAACGGTTACATGTTATAGCTTTAAGTCGCCTGCATACTTAACATTAGCTTTCTGTTGTCATGGTAACCGGGACACAACATCTTTTTTTACTCGTAGTAACTTTGAGAAACGATTCTGGCAAAAAAAATATTTTTCATAATTTTTCACCTTTTCTTAAACCATAAACAGGAGAGAAAGCGCCCTCTAGTGGCTGAAATGAGTATTACAAACTATCAGGACAAAGTTTGTTTTTACCTGCCGAAACATTTTTTCCACACACACACACACACACACACTGACTTGGAAAAATGATCCTGGTTCAACATTTTTCTTCACCTGTTTCTCAGATGGAAAAGAAATTTAAGAAACTTGGAGAATAAAAAAACAGAAAAACAGAACAGACAGAAAACAACTCAGATCAGACCCCCTCCCCTTCTAACTTGCCTCTCAGTGTTTCCGTATTTTGTCTCCCCTCTCAGACGAGAGGAAATAACTGAGTGCAGTATTACACCTACAACTATTTCACACACACACACACACACACACACACACACACACACACTGTGTGTGACACCCTGCTGTTCTCAGGAATCATTTCAAAACACAGTATGTGAAATATATGAAGCTATTAGTCACAAAGTTCATCTGAAAACTCGTGAAGCTGGCGTTTTGATGCTCTGTGAGCGATAAAACGACGTGGCAGCGTCGTATCTAACATCAGCTCGTGGTTAGTGATTCTAGCCACGTTGGTGTGGCTGACGACGACACTGAGAAATGAACAGTTTGATAACAGAGAGGAAGGATGTTCAGACCAGAAAAACGTCTTCTTTTTTTTTTACTACTACCGAGACTCAAACTCCTTCTGTTGGCATGATGCAGCAGAAGGTGAAACATCCTGAGATCAAGCTCCAAAAAATACTGGGTCCTACATTTCCCATAAGTCCTAGCACAGACGTGCAGGTGATGTCAGATTACAAGGCTCCCTCCAGCATCATGAAAACATTATATAACTGTTTTAACAGGTTGTGTTAACGCTCCCTTTGACTAATAAACTGACATGTAGGTACACGTCCCTTTAATTAAGTTCCATAAATATTATTAACCCGTCATTAAAGCTGCTAATCTTTTGTTTTTTTTTCACGCAAACATCAGATCAAACGATCTGTAAAAAGGTCAAACAGTGACGAACCCACGACCCAAACCTGATAACATACTGTATCTGTCCAACACCAAACTACAGACGGACAAAGTTAGAGTCCAGCTGCTGAATAACGAGGCCAAGTGTCTTTTATCTCTGTTTTTGGTCTCCACCACCTCCTGAGGGAAACATCTGCCACTTTAGCTGCTAAATGCTCCACTGTTCACCAGCTAGTCTGTCTGCAGCTTTTTGTTGCTGAGCAGGTGGAGTACAGGAGCCAACAGAACCAAAATGGTAAAGTTGTGGTCGAATAAACAAAATAAATGAACTGAAAGATGCTAAAATGCTCCGTAAGGCTGAGAGGAACTGCAGAATCTGGTTCTTTTCTAGGTTTTTTTGTCACTATAAGCAGCTTCTTCCTTCTTCTCTCTGCAGATGAGCGACCAAGACAGCAGCGCCTCGGCCTCTCAAACGGAGGGAGAGCTGGAGGGAGAGATGGACGAATCGATGGACGGAGAGATGGACGAATCAATGGACGGAGAGATGGAGGGTGAAGGAGAAAGAAATGAGAAGCACAGGAACAATACGCCGCCCAGTCTGTCCAGCTTCTCCTCGTCCCTGCGCGCCGTCATTCGCATCAAACAGAAGTACCAGGCCATGAAGAAGCGGCGTCAGGAGCTGGCCCTGCAGATGGGAGGGGTGGGGGGCCTCACGGGGGCCCCGGTACGAACCAGCCCCAAAATCTTCACCTTCGACTCGCTCAGCCCGTCCGCCTTCCCCGCGCTGTCGTCCTCCGTCCCTCAGAAGAAAAAGAAGAGGAGGAGGAAACGCGTGTTGTTTCCTGAAAGCGGGGGGCGCAGGGCCCCACCCAAGCAGGAGCGCAGCCGAGCCAAATACTGCCTCTACCTGCTGTTCGCCATCGTCTTTATCCAGGTGAAGTAAAAACTCTGACTGTGTCAGAGGAGCTGGGGCTGGGGCAGGGCTCGATGAGATGTCTGGGCTTCAAGTATTTCTGGAAAGACGAGAATTACAAAGTGTTTTGCAGCTAAATAAGAAGCACTTTCTGCAAGTTTTAACCACCTTCAGTCATCTGTGAGGAAGCTTTTTATGAAGGTCATCAGTACTGAAGTGTTCAGACGTCACAACTTGAGCTTTAACTCAAATAGATCCAGATACTAAAGAGAAGAGTCTGTTTCACCTGAGGTGTGGTCAGAAGCAGAATTTTAAACTTAGATGCAGTACTCTGATTACTCAATACTTCTTTTGATACTCCGGCACAAAGAAAAAAGAAGCCATGTGCACGCAAAACATGATCATTTCTTTTATTTTAAATAAAATTAACAACCTTCACACACTGCTGATACAGAAAAATTAGCCTCGAATAGGCAGATGTCTCCACACATACACACTCTGCTACATGAGGAAAAAACTTCCCGCCTTTTTGCATTTCTTTAAACCAATCACAAACTTCTTGGGCGGAGCTAAGCTCAGGATGCAGCACAGGTGCTGCTGCAAAGTGTAGATGGGGAACTTGTTCTGGTGGAACTTCTGCACGTCAGGAGGCGAAGCTCTGGTATTAAACTGACTCCATCACTGCAAAAGAAAAGCTAACAGCTGTTAGCTTGTTATCATTCGTACCATTAGCGTCCCAGGTGCTAATCAGCTGTTTCCAGCCTGCAGGTTGCAGCTCAGAAGTTGTTCTTGTTTCTCAGGAACTGCATCCAGTGAGTCAGACTACAGAAAAAGTAACATGCAGTCTTCTGGTTTTGCTGCAAGTCAAATTTCAGGCGGGACAATAAAGACCCTTGAATGAGCACTTAGAAAATCCTTTAATCATGGCTTTGGTGCTTTCATCTCTATCAAATATCATATCGTATCGTATTGTTTTGATCATGTGGCCCCTAAATAATCAGAATCAAAGTGTCTTATGTAAACACGTCAAGCGGGAGAGGCTGATCTGATCTGATCTAATCAGCCGTCACAGATGTGACAAAAAGAGAAAACAAGTGCAGGGTGGTGCTTTTTCTCTCTTGTCTCCTCTCCCTCCCTCCATCCCTCCCTCCATCCCTCCCTTCTGCTCTGAACAAAGAGGGAAATCACTGAAATCGCCCATTTTCTTCTCTTCCAAACTCTGCAGACTGTGTAGAAAGACAGAGCTTTGAGCAGCCGTCCTGCAGCAGAGACGCAGCCTGTGTGGACGCCGCAGGAGCTCGGCGGCGCCGCTCAGCCGTGCAGTGTGAACGAGCTGTTAGAATAATGCACATGTACCCTGCTGGATTATCATAGTGAAATAAACTCAGCTGTCATCCATCTTTAAATTTAGCACCAATTTCATCCTCTAGTGCAACTTTTCAATAAGATCTAAACTTCATATGAGCAGTTTTCTTCCTCTGTCTCCAGTTTCACTGCTGCCTGCGTGCTCGGTCACGTCAGACTAAAAATAGAAATCTACTGTTATTCAGGCTTCAGGTGGGTCATTATTTACTATAATCCTGAGGCTCTGTTCAGAACAGTCAGGTGCTCACAGTCCATTCTTGCCTCAGGACTTCTTCTTAATCTGGGCGTGGCTGCTGTTGTCTCTTTGTTGTCGAACGTGCCCCACAGCATCATGATCATGAAGTCTCTAAGATAAATATTTTTAAAAGGGCAAAGCCTATTTCCTGTTTGCACTTTTTTTTTTATGTCAGCAGCTGAGCGGAAATAAACTTGGACGCGGCCCGTTTCCCTTCACACAGAAAAGATCTGTGCAGATTACAGGACCTGTTTACAGAAGTCAGCAGATGTGGCAGGACGAACCCGAGAAACGTGGACTTTATGTAGATTGTTATTTTATTTAAGACTCGAGTCCTGAATCCAGACTGCTGCACATATGAATTCCAATATTCTTTGAATATTTGTGTAAAATTGTTTTGCCGTCTGTGTTTCTACGACCTGATGTTTTGAGAAGTTCTCGTATGTACGAGTATGAATCAATCGGCCTCTAGTTCACCTTATTAATCATCAGAAGCTTCAGAATACTTTGTAGTCATAAATAACATAATCAATCTTTAGCAGCTTTTAGCTGGTTGGAAATAAATCTCTTCAGCAGGTGTGGGCGTGATGCATTTTTGTTTGAGGGTACATGAGATTAGCAGATAAAAGTCCGGGCTCACGTCCAGCAGGTGTCTGTTGGCTATGTGGAGACACTGCGAGGTTCACACACCTGATCGCTTTAATAAAGTCTTTATCTCCGTCAGTATCTGTTTATCTGAGCAGCTGAAGCAGAGAACAGT
Organism: Lutjanus campechanus; assembly: GCA_027495735.1. Classification (NCBI taxonomy): domain Eukaryota; kingdom Metazoa; phylum Chordata; class Actinopteri; order Lutjaniformes; family Lutjanidae; genus Lutjanus; species Lutjanus campechanus. The sequence continues at coordinate 5,793 of JAJHUR010086900.1, forward strand.
CCTCTCATAATAAATTATCTTGTTATCTCAAGAGTTTGGCATTTCAGCTTCTAGATATAACAAGATAAATTAACCCGAGAAAATTAGTTTTGTGATTTATTTTATACAAACTACAAAGACAGTGTTCTGAATATCAGGAGAGTAACGATCCACATCCAACAATCGATCTGGATCAATACACTGTTTCAGTAGCATCGTCTGAAAGATCCACCTTTATTTTGAAATTCCTTTGGCACGTCTACATCTGTGAGCCAAATTTGATACTTTTGTTAAGGCAACAGTTCACACATCGTTACTCAGAAAACATATAAGTACTGATTCAACAACTTTAGTCAAGAAAGAAAACGACTGAGTGCAATCGAGTCTCCGTCTCTGTCGGTTTAATCTCATGTTTGTTTCATCTTGTTACATCGTTTTTGTCTCGTTACAATGTTTTCATCTTGTTGTGACTTTTTCGTCTTGTTAAGTCGTTTTCATCTTATGTCTTTTATGCCATGGTGCAGATATTTGTGTTAAAACGTCGGGAGTAAAAGTAAAAAGTTGCCAGAAATACTCAAGTAGAGTTTTTAGGTATCTGCACTTTACTTAAGTACAGTAACAAAGTATTTGTACTCTGTTACTTCCCACCTCTGATCATATTTTTCTTATGTGTCACTTTCCAGGTGTACAACGCCATCGAGAACCTCGACGACCACGTTCTCAGGTACGACCTGGAGGGGCTGGAGAAGACGCTGAGGAGGGAGGTGTTTGGACAGCAGGGAGCGGTGGAGGGTCTGCTGTCCCACCTGAGGGACTACCTGTCCACCTACGTCCACAACAAGCCCCTGGTGGTGTCCCTGCACGGCCCCAGCGGCGTGGGCAAGAGCCACCTGGGACGCCTCCTGGCCGGACACTTCCGCTCGGTGGTGGGGGAGACGCTGGTGCTGCAGTACTACGTCCTCCACCACTGCCCCCAGGAGGCGGACGCGCTGCAGTGCGCCCGCGACCTCGCCGCCCTCATCTCGGAGATGGTCGAACGGGCCGAGGAGGAGGAGAAGATCCCGCTCTTCATCTTCGACGAGGCCGAGCACATGCACGACGAGATCCTGGACGCGCTGTGGCAGCTCGTGGCCTCCAAACAGTCCAACGAGTACCTGAACGCCATCTACCTGTTCCTGAGCAATCTGGGTCACGGACACATCACCAAACATATGCTGCACAACTCCTCAAGTATTTCTGCAATGTCAGCATCCAGTCGCCATAGTAACCTAGTAAAAGAGCTGACTCCGATATTACGCAACACTCTGGAGAATCTTCACCGACTGTGGACGGAGGCCGACATCTTACCTCTGGGCCTTTTGGAGAAAGGTCACGTGATGGAGTGCTTCCTGGATGAAATGACTCGAGAGGGCTTCTACCCGGATCATACCAACATAGAGCGCCTGGCAGGGGAGATTGAATATTATCCCGAGGTAGGGGGGCATGAATATTCCCAGACAGGCTGCAAGCAAGTGGTGGCCAAGGTCAATCTGCTGTGAAATCCTGCACAGGAAATGTTTTTCACATTCTTTGAACCATGAAGAAACACTGCTCGAGAGGCGACTGACGGTATCCGCTTACAAAACTTGAATGACACAACTCGGTGCCAAAGCTTTCAGGAGAAGTTTTGAAAGACCGGCGAGAAACAGGAGCAGTCTGTTCACAGAGAGAGAGAGGACGCTGAAGACGCTCAGATCTGTGGTGGGAAATGGTGTTAATCCTGTGAAGAAGTTTGAAAACGTCCAGTCCACCACAAACAGTCCTCAGAGGGTCAGTTCAGTCTCTGAAGAACCTTGTGAACCCTCCATCCAGATAGTTTTGGATTTATTTGACCACCTTTTAGAAATATCTGCCACCGACATCTGTTTTTATTTTATTTCTTTCTGGTTTTCACTCTTCCTTCCTGGTGGCCAATGTTAGCGAAAATTAGCAAACATTCCTGCTGTTATTGCTCCCACATTTAAAGCAAAAGTTCGATATTTTGGGAAACATGCTTTTTTGCTTTCTTGCCAAGAGTTAGATGAAAAAAGATCCCAACCAGTCAACATCTGTATGGTGGAAAAAAAGCTACAATCAGCAGCTGCTTAGCTTAGCACAAAAACGTCGATCCCCAAAACTACGACGCGTTGTTTTTACACTTGAGTTTTTGTGCAGATTAAACAAACAGGATAATTTATGAGCTTTAAAGGTGCTGGAGAGCAGGTTGTTACCTTTAAACAGGCGTGGCTCGCTGTTTCCCACCCAGTCTTTATGCTAAACTAAGCTAAGCTAAGCAAAGCAGCTAGTGACTGCAGCTTTAGGTTTAGCATACAGACATGAGAGAAGTATCAACTGGCTCATCTAACTCTCAGCAAGAAAGCAAATAAGTGTGTTTCACAAAGTGTTGAAGCTTTCAAGAGAAGGTTTGAAAGACTGTTTAGAAAAAAAAGAAAAAAGACGCTGAAGACGTTGAGATCTGTTGTGGGAGATGAATCCTGTGATGAAGATGTTTGAAAACGCCCAGTCCACTGCAAACACTCTGAAAAACCTCTGATGGTATCCAGCCATGCAGATAGTTTAGGTTTTATTTTCAGACATCTGCTGCTGACGACAGTTTTTATGTTTTATCTTCTATAGAAAATACTGTAGTTAAAATGAAAAGTCACAAAAAACTCTGACGGGTCTCTGTTGGTTCGATTACTAACTTGAGACACAAGAAACAGAAATCTGTAGTGCAGGTTTGTTTTTAAAAAGCTAATAAAAAGCTAAATTTGTGGGTTTTAAGATTGCATTTCGTTGAATACATTCTACCTTTTTCTGCTTTTACCTGCATGCAACTAAAGCTTTTGATTGACTGCAAACCTGCAGATAGAAACCAGAACAAAATCTTTGCCTCTGCCAACAGATCCATCCATACATCTCTTTAGATTATCAGCAGGTCAAACAGGCAAAACTAGCAGATATTCCCCATCAGCTTCAACTGCTAATTAGCCACTGTTAGTATGCTAACACGCTAAACCATATTAAACATTGCAAACATGCTAAACATCAACACGTTAGCATTGTTATTTTTAGCATGTTTGCATGCTGCTGTTAGCATTTAGCTCAGATCAGTTCAGCCTCACAAAGCTGCTAGCATGGCTGTAGATTCTCGTCTTAATTTTCCAAGTTTGAGATTTCCACAACTAAAATTTTACTTGGGTGGAAGAAGGATTGTTAAAGATTTATATTTAAAAACCTGGACAAATAAAAACAAAGCTATCAAAATGGCGGGATACCACAAGACATATTTGAGCTGAACTGACTTTATCCCTCTTTTACTTAACAACTACGTTACGAGGCAGCTCAATCAGACATAGGAAAGAAGACCAATATTCATTGATTTATAAAGGGAAATATCAGATATTTCATTAGTTACTTACACATATTTTGGTTAGTGTTTGTCAGAAATATTCAATGCAGCGTTGCTTTAATGAATGCTAGTGCAAGTCGACAGATTCTGTTGATACTTATGCAGATTTATGACGTCTCAGCCTGTGGATTTACTTAAATAACATGAGTATAAAAACTGTAATAATATTGAAGTAACTGATTCTGCCTTGGACCTGCAGATGGGAAGTTGCTAGTAGCTTAGTAGTAGCACCTAGTGGCTAATCCCCAGATTAGCTACAGGAAAAGTCTGTTACTAGCATACGAGGCTTCTCTTTTCTTTGTTCTTTTCTCGTTTATTTATTAAGGAAAGATATTTTTGCATGGATATACTACATGTTCACACCCAAAGAAATGAATAAAGTCAACACAGACTTGCACTAGCATTAAGATATATTTTCTTATTACCTGATGAGACTAAATGAGTAATTAATATGTTAATGTCCATCCTGTATCCAGTTTATATTTCTTATATAAACTTTATTGTGTAGTGAGTGCCTTGAAATTAAAGACACCATTGAAATGTCGCTGTGAGATTTTTTATTTATTTTTTTGTCAAGCTACAGTTGTACCGTGGGCTGTTGCAGCGTTTTAACCAAAAGACATTTAAACTCACTTCCAACCCAGTAACGACAAACATTTCTTTCTCAGTACCATTTTAGAAGCAACAACTGATTATTTCTCTTACAAATCAAAAGTTTCATTCCTAACCAATAAAATGCGTAATTCTAAACACTTTTTCATTTTGCTGCAACAGCCCAGCTCGGTCCGGTGTGATCAGGAGCCGTGGTGGCTTATGTTAGCTCATGTTAGCAAACTTTACTGTTGTGTTACCGCTCCCACATTTAAAGCAAAGACAGATACTGGCTGCTGAGACAGTAGTATCGATTTTCTTTTCTAACTTTAAGTGAATAAGTGATGTCAAACTATTTTAACTCAAGTCACGGTCCAGGACCTGCTTTTTCCACTGCTTTAAACTTTATCTCAGTCTTTCAGATGATGCCCGACAACAGAACAAAAGAAGACCCTGAGATGTGGTTAAAGCTCCAGAAAAAAAAGCTAGTAAGTGTTACTGACTTAAAACAACTCTCACTGTTTATCTGTCCAACCCACAACTTCACGGCTTCGGTTCACTCTCACCTTGGGTTGGTTACGGAAATGTGGCTCTTTGCAACTGAATCCTAACAATTATACCAATTATGGTTCTTCATTTTGGTGCCACGTTCGCGCCTCGACTGTCGACTGGTGCGGAGAACAGACACGTCATTTACAGCACGTTGCGTTAGCCTCCTGTTAGCTAGTAGCCACCTTAAACACAAGATGCTGAGATAAACCATCTTATGTGCTTCATCTTTTCTCCACCAGTCGCCCTCTCTCATCTGTTTCATGTTATTATTTCTTTCACACCATTTTTGTTAAGTATTTTTTGGGCTTTTTACGTCTTTTATGCCTTTTTCATCTTGTTACCTTTTACATCTTTTTCACCTTTTTGTCGTTACATATTATGTCTTTTAAGTCCTTTTTAAAAAAAAAATCTTGTTACTTCTTTAATGTTATTTTCATCTTTTTTCTTTTGTCATTTTTTTGTCTTGTTCCTTATAAATATGTAGCTTTCACCTTGTTGCATCTTTTATAGATTTTGTCTCGTTACATTTTACTACGTCTTGTTACGTTATTCGAGCTTGATGTGCACTGATAGATACATCAAGGAATCGTTGTTTTTGTTTCATACATTTAGCTTGAAATCAGTCTTGATGTTGGGAAGACAGCCTCAATGATGCAAAATAAAAAATAATCGATAATTACCCTCAAAGTTATTGTAATTTTAAATGCAAGTAACAACTGTTTTGAAAACGTACGGAGTATAAAGTGCAGATATTTGTGTTACAATGTCGGACGTAAAGGTAAAAAGTATTTGAATAAATATACACATACTCTTCCGAATAAATACTGTCGGCTACAAATTTTAAGTTAGGCAAACTGACAATAAATGGTCAAGTTAAAGTTTGTCTAAATAATATTACGTATTATCAAAAACCTAAAAGACTAACAAACCAACAAATCATTCAAATTTAACTCTTACGCTTCGAGTAAAGTTCAGACCATTTTATTTGACTACAGCAAACAAGAAATAAATATTTAAGACGCTCCCAAACAGAATTTAACACGATTCACTTTATTTTTTAAAGGTCTTTTATTAGTAAATGTAAATTTAAGACGTTTTGTGAAACCTGTAGCCTAATGTTCACTTTCTCAAACTGATCTCCACCCTCGTGCTCAGTTCTGACACCATCGTTAGATAAGAAAAGAATTATGACTTTCAGATGTTTTTAAATTTTTTTTATTATTAGAATTCCCTTAATTGACATTGGAAAAAATGAGGTACTGTGTCTAACTGACAAAGAAAAATGAGCCTTATAATCATGACGACACATTTAGATGGAAAAAAAAACACATTTTGATGTATGATTACCAAAAAAAAAAAAAGAGAGAAAGAGAGAGAGACAGGATAGTCATGTGGGACACAACAACCTTTCACATAATCCTATTAAAGTGTTTTGACCGGAATCACTCAGAGGACAATCAGCTGTATTTTTATGTACAGATCTGAGGAGTGGAGGTTGTTTTGAGCGCTGACAGCAATGAGTGCAGTCCCCCGAGCAACATGAGGAAACAGCTGGCCATCAAGTTAAGACGCCGGGTGCCGCTGAGCAGCCCAGATATACCTACTGTACGAGCAGATGCAAAATATCCTCGCGCTCTTTGTGACCGCTGCGCCGAGACAGATAGATGAAAACAACATTGTAGAAATGCAAACTAACTACACAAGCTACCAGAAGATTCCACCACATTGATCTCACCTACCGAAAAAAAGAGAAGTCACAAAGCGACCAAAGATTTAAGAGCATCTGAAAAGTTCCTGCTCACGTTTTTAAAACATCCTTCAGTCAAACTTAAACCACCTTCATAAGTCAGTCATGAAATGTGTTGCATCAAAACATTTATATGGATTAAACAGTCCACAGATCGCAACAACACAGCCCAAAGTGTTCGAACCAACACAAAACAAAATAAAAACAGACACTCAGCACCATTTTTTAACCAAGCAAACAAGCCTTCAGCTCTGCATCATCCACATTTTCATTCTTTCATGCTTTTAGGAACACAGAAGCTTTAACGAGCTACACGTTTTGTTTTTTTTACACAAACTACTTCATCCAAGAGCTACGAGGGAAATAAATAGAGCCACTTCAATAAGCATGATAATAACGATAATAATCCACAAACTAAACGCCGTCAGTTTCACCTCACAGCTCCTCTCGGGTGTGTTTGAGCCTGATGCTGAGAGAGACTCGACTATTACTGTCAGAGATGCTCATGAGACGTGTGAAGGGTGGGAGGGGGGGGTGGGGGGAGTCCGGAGAGACGCTACATGATGGTGGAGGAGGAGTGTGTGAAGGGAGGAGGAGGAGGAGTGTGTGGTGATGTGGTTCGAGGGCTGTTTTTCTTTGTTGGTGGGTTTGAGTTCTCCCCCTTTATGCCTCCAGCTCGAAGCCCATCCCCACTTTGTGTCCGCCGGCGTTGAAGTTCTTGCCGTCGATCAGGGCTGAGAGGGTGACCTTCACACCTGCAGGGACACAGGACAGAGGGTTTGTCTTTTTTGTTTCCTTACATCTTCTAATTCCTCTTTTGACTTGTTACGTCTTAATTCATTTTTTGTCTTGATACATCTTTTAAAGTGTTATTCCACTCTGTGAGAATAACCCACTCAGTATGTACTCACCACTATGCTGATGTGATGATGAGTGAAGGTCTTCAGTTCACAAAACAATCCTGGAGTTTTAGAAGAAACAGGGTAGCAGCCTCATCCAGTACAATGGCAGAGATCGGTGACCACGCGAGCCGCGACATAAAAAATTAACCGCAAAAGGCGCCATTTACACCATGTTTTTTTAGCAGAAATGCCAACTGTAGCACGTAGCCGGTAGGATGTAAACATGGCGTCGATCTCGCGCGCACATTAAGATATATACAAAGTCTCGCGATACATCGACGCCATGTTTACATCCTACCGGCTACGTGCTACAGTTGGCATTTCTGCTAAAAAAACATGGTGTAAATGGCGTCTTTTGCGGTTAATTTTTAATGTCGCAGCTCGCGGACACTTGGATTACACCACACGAGCAGGATGGAGACATTTTGTGTTTGTTTTGTGTTCTTTTTTTTTACATTTACATTTGGTCTCCTTTCACTGTCATTACCTGCAACCCTGTTTTCTGCTGAAACTCCAGGATTGTTTTGTGAACTGAAGATCTTCAC
>JAJHUR010086903.1:0-39267 GCA_027495735.1 Lutjanus campechanus
CATCTCTTCAGCATCACATTAGTTCATTATAATGCTGTTTTGTCACACGTTTGTCCTTTATCAAAAAATTACAACTTCTGCAATTTGGATGGCATTTCAATTAATTGTGCAGCCCTAATATACATATATTCTGAATTACAGGAGCAGTTTTATGTCTGCAGTGTAGATCTAGTACCCTAGAATAGCCTCAGTGAAGCTGCTATTGATCCTCCAGTGTTTATTAGGCTGACGCAGTTTTAGTTTTTGTAATAAATAAAAGCATAAATAAATATGGTGGATTAAATACCCATATTGCGCAACAATGACCTTATTCTCCTTCCCACATACAGTTCAATCACTCCTTATTGATTAACAATGATTGGATATGGCTCAGAACTAATTCACCTCTTGGACAGCATATTAATTGTGGTCAAACTGTCGGCTTCTATTCCAATATATAAAGAGGAAATTGATTTGCCAGTGTGTTTCATTGTTATTCCTGCGGCACGCCGGTATTTTTTTCATCGGGGTGAAACAGTCTGGGGGTAAAAGTGGACAAGCTGGAGCAGCAGAACCGAGCGGCGGCTGCGGACGCTAGGTGTCACCCTTGTGACTTTGAAACCGGCCTGAACTCAACCGACAGGCAGACAGGATGTGATGGCGGCTGAGCTGAGCGCGCACAGGCTGAGAGGAAGGCTGTGAAGAGGGAGTGTGTGCGTGTGAGAGAGAGAGAGGCTGTGACCGTGTGTCACTTCTGTCTGAATGAGAGGAGTGAGATTTCAGGGAGGGTGAGGAGAGTGTGCGGGGGTTACAGGAGGAACTTTATATTTTCAGCCGTTTTCAGCCCCTCTCCTGGATCTGACATGTAACAGGCATGAACTGTTCACATCAGAAGGAGCCTCGACCTGAGTTACATGGGGACAAGACAGGAAGGGACGCTCTGACTAGCAGCTAATAATTGATTTGTTGCTCCTTTTTATTATGATGATGATTAGCGACAGACTGGAGGTCATAGTCCACCCACCTCATTATTAACCTTTATAAATATGCAGCGGACGAACACAAACCCTTTAATTACAGTCAAGGCAATTTATTATTTCTCACATGATGAAACTATTTTCTTTATTATTAAACTCGCTCTGTTATTGTCTGTCGGCTAATGGTGACGTCTACATCCAATATCAATTCATGTACAATTCAATTTATTAACCGGTAGCAGTTGGCAGGCTGACAGACACTGACTTTTTGAAGCATTAAATAAAATTCTGATATTGATAACCAATATTATTTATGGAAACTTTTCAGTAGCATACTGTAACACATAGCCTACAGTTAATAATAATAATAATAATAATAATAATAATAATAATAATAATAATAAGCCAATTATAATCATATTAACTTTATTCATATAGCACTTTGAAAAACTGAGTTTAAAAAGTGCTTTTGAAGACCAATCAACACAGCAGGATACCGAGAAGGCAATATAACAACAGGAAGCCAAAATTATGAGGCCAAACAAACTTAAGATAAAATTGAAGTAAAACTAAGATTACAATAGAAACACTGTGGGAAAGAAAACTGTGAAATGGCAAGCCTAGCTACAGTATTACAGTGCAAACTGTAGAATGCTGTAATAAATTTTACAGTATCATACAGTCGAAGTACATTTTACCATAAAATAATGTAGGATGGTGGCAGCTTACTGTAGCCTAATTTTACAGGAAGATTTTTTTTTTTTAAAGTAAACTATCTCCTACATTCTTAACAACTGTAAATAACTGCAAATAAAAAATACAACTAGAACAACTTAAGAAAATATGCATAAGATGCTGCCTATAAATCTAAAAAATGGGGGAAAAAAGTAACAATCTGCATTATGTTATGTAAAAAAAGGCGGGTGGGGTGGGGGGATATACACTGATATTGCTATAGACCAATATAGGCCAATATCAGATATATCTGTCAGGTTCTATAGTAACCAGGTAGACAGACTGTTGGTTGACCTTAAAAGAACTGAAACCAATCATTGACCAACACCTGGTCTTGACATTTTAAAGAATGTGAAATAATGACATTTAACTCTTTGTGCCCGTGGTGTGTTTTGTTCAATCAGTAAAGGCCCAAGGACAATATTTAGTCGAGAAACCTTGAGGAGTTTTATTTTCATGACATGCAAGAAAAAAATCCTGGTTATTGATTTATCCTCATGGCAAGATTTCCTCCCAGCATGCTGCTGCATGGAAACCATAATCTATGATGTTTGTTCATTATTGTGAATTGCCTTGCTGGGGTGCCTGGTGCTGCTCCAGTTCAGACGTGGTGCACATGAAACGCCAGAGAGCCACGTTAGGGCATAAATGATGTAACATAATGAGTACAGTTGCAACGGCCATATACTGTAGATCTATATTTGACTTCAAAATGTGCAGCAGAGGGTAGAAGGAAACACTTTGGCACAGAGGTTACCAAACTTTGGCACATTACAGAGTCCACGGGTAAACACTGAGAAGTTCTGTGTTATAAAATATAACTTGTTACAAACAACTGACCATTTTCTACAGCAGAAGAGAAAACATATAGAAGCCCATTTCTGCTTCCATAAAAAATATCCTCATGGTAAATCATGATTATTAAATTAAAAGTAAAAAATTATGATATAAAGTCATAATTTTGAGATAAGAAGTCAGAATTATGAGAATTTTAAATTATTACATTAAAAGTTTAACTTATTAGATAAAATCATTATTGTGACATCAGAAGTAACAATTATGAGATTAATTCATAATGTGATAAATTGAAATTATGAGATATAAGGTCGACGTTATGATACAGTTTGAAATTATGATGTAAAATGCCAAAATTATGAGATATTAAACCGAAATTACAAGGAAAAAAAGTCAAAAATATAGCCTAAAATTAGAAATTGTGATATAAAATCAAATTTATGACATAAAATTTGAAATTTTGAGATTAATAATCAAAACAAAAAATTATGTGATAAAGTAAGTCAGGAAATAAAAAAATCTAAATTATGAGAAAGTCATAACTATGAGAAGAAAAATGAGACATCATTGGGATTCAGTCGTAATATTTCAGAATTATAACATTTTTTTGTAATAATTTCAAATTTCTATTTCAATATAATGACTTTTTAGCTCATACTTTTGACTTTTTATCTCACAGTTGCAGCTCTTTATCTCATTATATCTCTTAATCTCAAAATTCTGACTTTTTTTATTGTATAATTTTAACTTTTTATCTCACAACTATGACTTTTCATTTCATAATGACTTACCATGGAGGATATTTTTTTTCTTTTACTGGCAGAAATGGGCATCCATAAACGGGGACAAATCACTGAAAAAGTTATCCTTGCATCTCCTCTGAGCCTCTGCTGAGGGAAAAATGAGTCTCTTACTCTTCTTTTTCTCCCTGCAGCACCCATGGATCCCTCTCAAAGACCCAGATGGGTCCCCAGACCCCACTTTTGGAACCGCTGCTCTAACGATCATCTAATACACAGCGCCGTGTTTCAACTTGTACGCCGTAATTGCCCGTTGAGTCGTCCATCTGCAGGAGAACAGGTAGTTGGCCGTGTTTCATTGCTGTACTTTGCCCCACCCACCAGCAGCTCCCGGCCCTCCTGTGTAACCCCTGATTGGCTGAGGGGATTGCGGGTCCTGAGACTGAGCGCTCGGCTCGGAGCTGCGCGTCCGCCAGTGTGCACCAGTGAAGCGAGAGGAGCGCTTGTTGGAGTCAACTAGACAGCCTACTGGCAACGAGTGGTGATTTCTTTTTTCTGCCTCCCTCCACCAGGCTGGATATAGGCTCCTGTGCCTCTACTCTGCTGCAGCCCCAGCATGAAATGCGTTTTGTACATACACTAGGCTCTTCTTGCATCGTTTTCTCCTCACTGGCTACATTTTCGTCGGATTTTTTGTGTGTTGCATGGACTAATTATCGGGATATGTGCAGCCCTTTTTTTCCAAGTGAGATACGAGGAAATTAATTAGTAAGTAAAAGCTTGAAGACTTATTGCGGAGGGGATGAGAGACTAAATCTGCTGGAAATAAAAAGGTAATCGGGACTTCTTCAGTGATGTGATGAGACATTCCTGCATTTGCACCCTTGTTCTTTAGGCAAAGATATCCGGACTTAAGCTGTTGAATAATTTTGTGACTGCAGAGCCTTTTTTAAGCTTTTTTTCTTCATCAGATGTGCAGTTTGAACGCTCATAGCTGCCGGCCGAAGAGGAAATTTTATCACTGCTTGTAATATATCACAAAGAGCAAGATGTTTATCCAAAATGCGACTTAAATATCTGCGGAGACTTTTGAAGCACATTTCTTCATTTGCACGGAACATTTGAACATTTTTCTGGACTTTATTGAGGAATTCTCCTTTTTTGTGTCTATGCAGTCCGCGGACAGTTCATCATATGAGTCATGTGTAAGACCAGTTTGCCGCTTGATGAGAGCTGCACGGATTTACACGGCTTTAAATCAGTGTTGTGAGAAGATTCAGCATGTTTTCACAGATCTGTCGTCTCCAATGTTTCGCCCGCTGCAGTAGACCGGAGGATGTGCTCTGCCTGAGAAGAGTAAAATAGGCTCAGGCACTTGTTACAATTATAGCTTTCGCACCATGATATAATTTACATACACAAGAGCTACTCGTCACCCACAAACACTTTTCCGGACACTTTAATGAGATGATTCATTTGGAGCCTTTTCCCTGTTTTCTCTGACGCGCAATTCCTGTGCGTAATTATTGAGGTCTTTATTAGGCAGAGAAAAACTCAACAGGTACAATGCAAACCAAGGAGATGGAATTAATACAATTAATTGCTGTGTTCCTCTTGTTCTGGGTTGGGGCTGAGGCTGTCATCAACCTCAAGTATGGAATAAACGAGGAGATGAAGCCCGGCTCGGTGATTGGAAATGTGACAAAGGACGCGCTAAAGCAGGGATTTCAGATTGCACCGCAGCCGCCGTACTTGAGGGTTATTTCTAATTCAGAACCGCGATGGGTGGAACTGAGTCCAGCCGGAATCCTTACAACCCAGATGAAAATAGACCGGGATGTAGTTTGTCGACAGAACCCAAAGTGCATTATTTCCCTAGAAGTGATGTCAAACTCTATGGAGATCTGTGTCATCAAAGTTGAGATTGAGGATTTGAACGATAACGCGCCCAGATTCCCAACGAGCCACATTGACATTGAGATCTCTGAGAACGCCTCCCCTGGTACCAGGTTTCCCCTAGAGGGGGCAAGCGATCCGGACTCGGGGATCTTTGGAGTGCAATCATATTCCATCACCCCAAATGAGCTATTCGGACTGGAAATAAAGACCAGAGGGGACGGGTCCAAAATTGCTGAGCTCGTCGTGCAGAAATCATTAGACAGGGAGACCCAGTCCCACTACACGTATGAAATCAGCGCAGAAGATGGAGGAGACCCTCCTAAGATAGGCGCGGTCCAGTTAAACATCAAGGTGATTGATTCTAATGACAACAACCCGGTTTTTGACGAGACCGTGTACACAGTGAATGTGATGGAGAACTCCCCCATCAACACATTAGTCATAGACCTGAATGCAACGGATCCTGACGAGGGCACTAATGGAGAGGTTGTGTACTCGTTTCACAGTTACGTCACCGAGAAAACGAGGGACGCGTTCAAAATTGACCCCAGAACCGGGATCATCACCGTCAACGGGGTTTTGGATTATGAAACGGCACAAATATATGAGATTGACGTGCAGGCCAAAGATTTAGGTCCCAACTCTATCCCGGCTCACTGCAAAGTCACAGTGAACGTGATGGACACGAACGATAACCCACCTGTCATCAGTTTGCTCTCCCTGAACACAGAGATGGTGGAAGTGAGTGAGAACGCGCAGCGTGGGTATGTCATTGCGCTGGTGAGGGTGTCAGATAAGGATTCAGGGGCGAACGGGAAAGTGCAGTGCAGGCTGCAGGGTAACGTCCCCTTCAGGCTCCAAGAATATGAAAGCTTCTCCACCATACTTGTTGATGGCAGGCTGGACAGGGAGCAGAAGGACACGTACAACCTGACCATCCAGGCGGAGGACAGTGGCATCCCGCCTTTACGCGCCACCAAATCTTTAGTTGTGAAAGTCACAGATGAAAATGATAACCCCCCTCACTTCCTCAAACCTCACTATCAAGAGATGGTGATGGAGAACAACCTGCCTGGTTCGTGTCTGCTCGCTGTCTCAGCAGAAGATCCAGATCTGGGCATGAATGGCACAGTTTCCTACTCCATAGTCCCCGGAGAGATTAAGCACATGGATGTAAACACATATGTGAGCATCAACCCATCAGGCCGCATTTACTCCATGAGATCATTCGACCATGAGTACACCAGGACTTTTGACTTTAAAGTTCTGGCCAGAGATAATGGCAACCCCTCTTTGTCGAGCAACGCCACGGTGCGTATTGTCGTCTTGGACGTGAATGACAACACACCTGTGATGACAAACCCTCCTCTGGTGAACGGCACAGCAGAGGTGTCCATCCCTAGGAACGCCGGAGTGGGCTACATGGTGACCCAGGTGAAAGCAGACGATTACGACGAGGGGGAGAACGGCCGGCTGACCTACACCATCTCCGAGGGGGACAGGGCTTTCTTTGAGATCGACCAGGTGAACGGAGAGGTGCGCTCAACCCGGATGTTTGGAGAAAACGCCAAATCCACCTACGAGATCACAGTGGTGGCGAGGGACCACGGCAAGCCCTCCCTGTCTGCCTCGGCCTACATCGTGGTGTATCTGTCCCCAGACCTGAACGCACAGGAGCCTATTGGACCCGTCAACCTGTCCCTCATCTTCATCATCGCGCTGGGCTCGATCGCGGCCATCCTCTTCGTCACCATGATCTTTGTGGCGGTGAAATGCAAGAGGGACAACAAGGAGATCCGGACGTACAACTGCAGGTACTGACTGAATCCAGTGCGTATGTGTGTGTGAGTGAGTGTGTGTGCTTTGCTTTTGTCATGCAGCATGTGGAGGCCTCTGAATGAATGAATGAATGTGAGGGCTGCAGATTTTCTTCTTTTCTTCTTCCACAGCTGAAGCTTTAAATCAGACACTCTGTGCTGCTGAGGCCCACTGTTCCGTGTTAAGGAAACGTGATTGATTGATTTAATCCGTCCATTGTAACCAATTGACTCATAAATATGACGGTTCAACTGTCATGTTCAATTTGCGGCTGTGTTGCCGGACAATTAACGTCCCACTGGTTCAATAGCAAGTCCCAGACATTTATTATTTAACGTCCAGCATGGCTGATTGGCTGTTATCAGCTTTAATCTAGTGTGATTATGGACAGTCCACCAGGATCAGTCACCTTTACTTCTGCTTTCCTCTGCACCAGGGAAGATTTGTAGCAACAAAATTAAGTAAAAATTAAAATTAAAAATGTAGTTTAGATGATCTAAAATCACATAAGTCATGCCATATTCATTAACTATTTACCCAGTTTACTGAAAAGGAGCAGATTATTATTTCTGTTTTGTTCATCAATCTGATCATCAGCTCTGGCTTTGATTTCCCTGTGCCACATCACCACTATAAATTTACATATAGATTGGATTTGAGAATTTAACCTGAAGCTATAATCATATTTTGCTCCAAACATAATTTTCTTAATTTGGAGTTCACTTAGGCCATTTTCAAGCATGAAAAAAATAATCTAAAACTCTCTCAATGTTGCTGTGATTTTGTGTGTGTGTTTCATTTTTAAAAATGTGAAAAAAAACGAAAAAAAACGGGGCTGCTACTAGATTATTTTCATTATTGATTAATCCGTGCATCATTTTCATGATTGATCGATTAGTTGTTTGGTCCATAAAATGTCAGAAAGTGGTGAAAATGTTTCCCAAAGCCCAAGGTGACGTCCTCAAATGTCACTCCAAAGATATTCAGTTTACTGTCATGGAGGACTAAAGAAAACAGAAAATATTCACATTTGTGAAGCTGGAATCAGAGAATTTTGACATTTAATCTTTAAAAATGACTCAAAACAATTATTAAAATAGCTAATTTAATTTAATTTAAGAATCAGCATCTAATCGATTAATTGACTGATCTCTAAAAAGTATCACCAATTTAAATTGTGTCAACATTTTCTCAGTTGCAGAGCTTTGATTTTAAAATAAATCCTCTAGTGAGTTAAAGCATGGCCACTCAATAGTGACCTTTACATTGTTAACAAGAAGGACCCACATCTCCTCTCATCACAGGAATGCTAAGAATGTCCTCTAAATGTATTTTCATTCAAAAGCCTCGTTTGATACAGACGGATACCAACGTGTTGACATCTTGATCACAACAGGTACTTTTCTGCAGTATCATATCTGCAGCCTCAGTTATAGGTTTTGTTCAGAGACGAAACAATCACAGACAACAACAAATTCAAAATTCAAACCTGCTCTCAGTACTTTACTCTCTTACTGTGAGCCACTCTCCCTGCTGGGTGCTTTAATCAGTACTGATGTGCTCTGCTTCTCAGTCGCCACCTCCAATATGAGGAGCAGTTATCTCCAATTTATTGCTTGTCCTCTGTCAGTCTGTCTGACTCTGAAGATTTCCCCTCCCAGATTTCAATTATTTGGGCACAGAGCGGAGAGAGACAACATGTTAAAATGATAAATGAAAAAGAGATGGAGTATTTTCTACCCTTGCAGACGCCCATTTTCTTTCCTGTGAATCAAGGGGGGAGCAGAATGGGTGGAGGGAGCTGTTTTCAAGATGCAATCTAAAAGAAAAATGAAAAAGACAAACTGCAGCGCTGCTTCCAAACCAGTGTGATTTTTGGAAGCGACAGAGGATTAGAGCTGCATTTTAGTGAGGAACAGAGGCCAGTGGGGGCTAGTGCAGCTGAGACAAGACAAGAGACAGCAGCAGAGACATTCCTGATATTGCGCTTTCATGGATAACTATATCTTTAGTTGTGAGCTTTAACAGAAAATAAACCAGATGCTCCCCTGCCATGCAGGTTAAAAACAGCCTCCTCCAGAGTTTGAAGTAATGCAGATGGTGAAAAACATCACAAATTATATAGAAGATGTCTTGTGAAGTTTGTAGTCATCACTATAGAGCACACAGCATCTGCTCTCCAGTGGAAAACTGCAAAGCTGTGCGAAGAATGGATATTTCCCCCAGTCTGAGGATCCTTTGATAGAACATGGCTGTGTTGCTCATTTGCTCTTATTAAAGTCAAAATACTCAGTTCAAGTTTGCAGCAGCCACTGAGAGCAGCTAAATGAATTTGAATCTGCAGTTCTCCTGCACTCCGTACTGCTCGTGGGCTCGCCTGATAATGAAAGAAAAAATGGAATTAGTGTGGGTTGTGTGCTTTGAATATGATTGCATATACCGGTAGTGCTGCTCAGTACCAGTGTGTTCTTTCTTGCTTTGCTTCTGTGGTTTTGGCATGTTTGCATATCGTCTGCCTGTTTGTGACATGTCGATTGTTGAGCATGCAAATGCAAATGCAAACAAACAAGGGATGACGGCTCCATTGCAAGCCGGGGAGTGGGGAGTCACTTAAGTGTGCTGTTCCACCCCTGGACACGGGCAATGAGCCTTCGTCTGGCACCCATGGTCGAACAGTGCCCTCGCTGGCATGGCGGGCGAGCTTTTTTTTGACCGTGTGTGGACAGGGGAGGGGAAGGCAGAACACTGCTTTATTGAGTCTGTTCAGTTTCTTCTACTTGCGCAGGGTGGCGGAGTACTCATATGGCAACCAGAAGAAGTCCAGCAAGAAGAAGAAGCTGAGCAAGAATGACATCCGCCTGGTGCCGCGCGACGTTGAGGAAACGGACAAGATGAATGTGGTGAGTTGCTCATCTCTCACCTCCTCGCTCAACTACTTCGACTACCACCAGCAGAGCCTGCCACTGGGCTGCAGGCGCTCCGAGAGCACCTTCCTCAACGTGGAGAACCAGAACTCGCGCAATGCAGCTCCCAACCACGGCTATCAGCACCCGTTCACTGGGCAGGGCCACCAGCAGCCAGACCTCATCATCAACGGCATGCCGCTGCCAGAGGTGAGATAACAATCCACTGTGCTCTGTGCTAAATCCTTGGCTGCTTTGGGTGTTAGGGGAGATGAAAAGGGGAGGTTTGGGTGGTAAGGTTTCCTTTTTTTACTAATTATTATTGACAGGCCTCCTTGGTGGTGCTGAATCTTAAGAATGAGATATTCATTGCACCACCTTTCAACACTTCTCAAGGTCTAGTGATATTTAGCATTCCACCATATCACAGACTATAGTGTCAGTGAAATGTCTCTGTGTTATTGATGGAAAGCTGAGCTATTTGAAATGGCATGTGTGACGTTATGTCAGTCGATCGGAGTGGAATCCTTCAAAGGGCCGAGACACTGAGGCTGACCTGTGACTGAGAGCGCATTGCCAAGCAGAATTTGGAGGTCTGACAAAGTGGATTATTTGGCCTCTCTTACACCACTTGTTTTCTTTTTAAAAAAAAAATTATTTGTGTGTGCTGAGCTATTGCACAAAAAGAACAGGAGCTAGATGTATTGACCCGTCTAATCAGCCCCACTGCTACTGCCACCATCACACGTCATTTCAGGTGCTAGCAGAAAGAATAATCATTGCTTAAATGCTTTATCTTCGTGTTGTCCATTTGGCTGCAGTGTTACCGCATGGCCGCTCTGCACAGCCAGCCATTGAATTACCCTGACACACCGTGCATGGCTCCAGCAGTGCAGTGAAGGTCTGACTTGAAAGACTATTCAGGCTGACAGTGTGTACGCCGACCAGCTGATCTTTAGTTTATAGATTTTGGTATGTATGAACTGGTCTATTGGATTCTTCGGGCAGCCTCTCTCCTTCTCCTCATGACCCAGTTCTCCTTGATCCCATGGGAGAAAGGGGGCATTTCTGTTTGTGTGTGTGTGTGTGTGTGTGAGTGTGTGTGTGTGTGACAGAGAAAACATGCATCAGTGTGTTTGTTTAAGAATGTGCTCAGTCGTATAGACAGCAGCAAATAAGCTCCAGCTCCACACACGCAAACGCACACTTGTAATTGATGACTCCAATCTCCGTTTGACATTCAGTGAGAAGGAGGTGGGGTTGGGGAGTGGGGGTCTTAAAACAAGAAACACAAGATGGATATTGATGTATTGACTGGGTGATCCAGAGAGATCCAGGCACCAATGGATCCTGAGGGGTCAATGAGACCTACTTACAGGCATGCTGATTTACTGGGCCTGTCTGAGCTGGTTCTGACTCAGTGTGTGTGTGTATACATATAAATGTGTGTGAATAACCCAGGTGGAAAGAATGAGCGTTGTCCTGTGGTGTTATCCGGTCAGTGGAGGCAGAGGTGGGGGGATTCAGCAGGTACACGCAGTGACCCGTATGCTGTGATTGTATTTGTGGGTAGGTAGTGCGATGCAGGTCAACACCACCCCTTTCTCAGCCAAAAGAAAAAAAGTCACTCTTTATTTCACAGTACACTAATAAGACATAACAAGCCAAAAAAGACACAAACTATAAATAATGTGTTCTTTATTAGACAGTATTAGACCAGTTATTAGACTTTAATAGGGCATAATTAGGGGCACATTGCAACAGAACTGTACTGTAAACTAAATTGTACTGTTAGACCACTGTTAGACCCTTATTAGATTTCATATATACAGCACAATTTTGTTGTAATATGTCCCAAATTACCCTCTAATAAAGTCTAATCAGGGTCTCACAGTGGGAAATGCTACACTTTAGTTTACAGTACAGTTCCATTGTATTGTGTCCCTAATCACCCTCTAATGAAGGCTCATAAGGGTCTAATAAAGGTTCTAATACTTTCTAATAAAGAACATATTGGTGTACCATTAGGTGTAGGTGTATGATGTTTAATTAGCATATAGCTACTGTTAAATTAAATGTGTATTATTTCTTTTATTTTGTCTAATTAGATCCAAAGTGGACGGTTAAATGTATGATGTCTAATTAGGGTATAGCTGTGTTTATTTACTGTCTAATATATTTCTTTTTGTCTAATGTAATACAAAGTACAGCTTGTTATGTGTAATTAATGTACTGTAAAATAAAGTGCAAAAGTAATAGGTGACTGAAAAGATTTGAGGCGCTCTGATGATAAATCAGAGTGCCTTATTAATTGATACGCCAACGCGTTTCTTCATCAGGGCACATAGTGACAGTGAGAAACAGCTGTTAGATTTAAAATCTAATCTAGTGGTCATGAGACCTGGTCACAAACAAAAGCGTAGACTTCGACTATAACAACCAAACCCCCACATAAAACTGAAGAATAAAATAAAATTTAAAAAAGATCAAAATAGAAATACTCACACAACATTAGACAGAAAAAATAAGGGCAAACTAAAGGTGATATACATTATTCTAAGGTAATACACAACACCATGGAATATAAAAGTGAGTCACCCTTCATTAGATAAGTCAAAAAACGATGGTCAAAAGTCAACAAGAAAACAACAAGAAACTATACAATACTGAGAGGATCATGATGGTGTATAGACTGACAAAATACTGCATACAAAAACTATAAACTACTATACAAAAAAAATGTGGGTCTGACTTAGATACTGTTCACATTTGAGTCAATGTGGTACCAGTAACCAGTTGTAAAAAAAAAATTTTAAAAAAAGTCTCTCCCTCTTATTTATAACAACATTTTACACACCACATGAAATAAAATCCCCCTCCAAAACTCATCTCTACAACCTGGAGCCTGTCAGTCTGTCCCCAGGGCATTATACACTGATATGAGTGTCCTTCCTGTTATGTTGTTGTTGTTACTCTCACAGTGCTTCATACTTTATTTCCACATGAATAGTATACAATTCACAAATAATTATTTCGCAGTAAGTTTTTGGACATATTAATGAATCTCACAATCTGTTTTAGTGTACTAAATAACATGTTTGTGAGGAATTTGAGACACAGATAGGATGAATGTAAAAAATGCTAAGCTAACATCCTCCAAAACAGTGACAAAAAAGCCCAGTTATCGAGTTATCTTCAAGAACAATTCATCCAACAAGCTTATTAATCACCGGAAGATGTTGATGAAGTTGTCTATGCTTCGTGTGAAGTTTTATCGTCCATGGAGGGTTAGGTTAAAGGGGAAATCTGCTTGCCTGTTTCACATTAATTATAGCTGACATTAATGCTGATTTTTCACCAAATGAATAAGTTTCTGTTTATGAGTCATAAGAAATCATTAGTAATCTTTCACTTATCTTGCAACTAAATGTATTTAATATACCGTCTATGGCTCCAACTCACTATTTGGATTGCAGTACTCATTTGTGAACGCTAGGGAGTTACATATTTCTCCTTTAAAGTGTGGAGTAGAGTACCCAAGCCTTGTCTGACTACACAAAGAAATCAGCCAACATTGTAAAAGGCTGCAGCAGCATCCTGTCTCTGTGGCTTAACCATCCAATAAAAGCACATTTGCCGCAGGATTAGTAGAGCCTTTATTTGTTTCAGCTAATGAAAAAGTGGAGAGGGAGACAAATACGGTTGAAGATTGATTTTGATGATTCCATATGTGAAGCTTGGAGTTGTCTGTATAGATTTGGTGAGGGCAGATAGAGAGGGGAAGAAGAAGAAGAAGAAGGAGTGAGCGCGGCTGAATGAGTCTCAGTGCCAGGTGTCCGAGCCCCGACCACGTTTTCTCATCTTCTTGGAGGCAGTTGATTGGCTTGGGCCTGTTTAGCATGCAGCTTCCATTGCTCTCCGCCTTGCACATGATGTTGACAAACATCTCTTTGACCCGCTCTTTGCATATTTTCCCTGGACTGAGAAGACAGAATGTGTGTGTGATGGAGAAAGTATGCAAGGAGTAGCTGTAGCGAGAGCATGCCTTACCCTCCAACAGTGTAACCCCGGCGCCACGACAGTTGTCTTTGTTTTCTTTCCTCCCCATTGTGACATTTGCGAGAGACAGAAGCTCTACAGTATGTACAAATGTTGCTCTTAAATAAAAAATGTTTTCAGGATAATTACAATGCCATTTATAGCACAAACAAACAGCAGTGAAATGACTGATAATTGCTTTGTTACAATGAGCAAGCTTGGGCTTGAAACCACTTGACTCCACAAGTCCTCAACCCATATCCCATTGACTGGCTAGGACACACGAGTGGCTGCACTGTTGTGATTACTAAGGCTGCTTTGTCCCCAAAAAATTGTTTTCATCCTGAGGGCAACCTCATAATTATCCATGATTCATTTATCCTCTGCAGAAGAGCTTTTTGTTTTTACACCAGGGCACAGTGATGTCTCTGTGTTTGTTTATTTTCCAAACATGTAGATTAAAATTATCACAGGCATCAGAATGTGGATGCGGGGTCAGATTAGGTTTGCTAATGGAGGTAAAGAGGATATGAGCCCCGTTGTCTATTTGTAAATTCTGCTTTTGATCGATGCAAAGTTCTCCTCCATTGTTGGTTTATGTGGGGCAGTGAACATCCCGCCTGTGTCAGAGCAGCTGGAGCCGAGCTTTTCCTGCTTCAGACAAAGC
The DNA here is from genome assembly GCA_027495735.1 of Lutjanus campechanus. NCBI lineage: Eukaryota > Metazoa > Chordata > Actinopteri > Lutjaniformes > Lutjanidae > Lutjanus > Lutjanus campechanus. The sequence goes on from JAJHUR010086903.1 coordinate 14,552, forward strand.
ACGCTGGCACACACACACAAACACACACGCACACCCACGCGCACATAGAGCAGCCTTGGCCAAGATAACAGTGACAGATCTCCCCAAAGGCCTCATACCTGCAATTGCATTGTGTATATTGTATTCTCCCTTGTGAGACCGTGTACCAGTATATACCTCCCTGCACATGGCTGTCCATTGTTTTGAAAAGCATCAGCTGTGAGATGTTTGTTAGACCTGCCTGTGGTAGCACTAATACGAACGCTCACAGGAGAATAGAGCTGTCTTCCATGGCTTAATTATAGTGAATCACTTGGTGGGGGAGACAATTATACAGTAAAGGAATGGCCTTTGGCTAGAATGTGTTTTTGAATTTGTAATGTGCACTAAGGCTCCTCACACCTGTGATTCCAGATAATGAGCATAGCAGGAAAATAAGTTATCTTACTTTATTGATTAGCCTTACTCAGGTAAGAGATTGCAGGTTTCTCTGTTGCACACATGATAAGTGAATCATTAAAAGGTGATAAATAAATTAGAAAAAAAAAGAAACCAGGTTGGACCACATGGTGTAAAATGTAAGTGTTTGTTGGAGAGTGTGCTTCACAAGTTTAGTTAATTGATAATCGATGCCGTCATCCTCCAGATGCTCTCTGTGCTGTTTCCATAAAGGGACAGTCCCAAAAATCATAAAATATTTTCCTCTGGCCTGTAGCGCTATCTATTTGGGCTGCAACTAACAGTTATTTTCATTATTGATTAATCTGTCAATTATTTTCTATTTATTAATTGATTCTTAAAATGTTAAAAAACTGTTGATCTCTGTTTCCCAAAGCCCAAGGCAACATTCTCAAATGTCTGATTTAGTTTTTTCCTTGACTCAAAGATATTTAGTTTACTGTCATATAGTACTAAAGAAACCAGAAAATGTTCACATTTGAGAAGCTGGAATCAGAGAATTTTGTTAATTTTAATTTGAAAAAAAAAAAAGACTCAAAAATTATGATAGATAATCAAAATAGATTATTCCTTTAATGATTCATTTAATAGTCTATTCATAATGAATTTATCATTGCAGCTCTACTATTTATCCATTAAGATTAGGGCTGCATAATTATAAATATTGAAATATTAAAATATTAAAGAGATCACAATATGGCCAAGTGCCGCTCTTTTGGTGAAGAAAAAATATATTACAGAATATTATTATAATGAAGTACGGCGGTGCTGCTGAGATGCCCTGGCCTATAAATTTTGTTCTCCACATGTACGAAAAGATGTTTTTGGGGACAGACCCAGACAAATATCACATCATCATGATTTTAATGGTTTTCTTTTCAGGGAAAATGGAAATTGTGATATAAAAATGATAATTTCCACTAATCGTGAATCATATTCCAATTACAATATCTGTCAAAATAATTGCAATATGATTTTTTTTAAAACCATAATGTGCAGCCCTAATTTAGATTGTTGTTGCCAGGTGTGGAGAGATCTGCCTTCTTTCAAATACAATGGAACAAGAAAAATACATTTGAAAAGCTAAACAGCAATATTTCCGTCCAGAAATCATGACAGTTCCAAGAAAGATTAAATCAAAAGCTTTGAACAAGTCCAGTTGCTTTCGATTTAATCTTTCTTGGGATTACAATGACCTGGACGAATGAGAACATTCACGGACATCATGACAGTTACTCAAGATAATTTACAGACCTTGTTGTGACTGTGTCAAGTAGGAACTATTGTCTCTCTACTGAACTACACCCACAAACCAAATCACTGTGCTGAGCTGCAATAATTAGTCAATTAATCAATTACTTGTCAACTATTGAATTCACGTTAATTTGTTTTTAAGGAAAAAAAATGTCCAAAATCTCTGATTTCAGCCCCTGAAATGTGAATATTTTCTATATTTACTCCCCTGTACAGTAACCTGAATATCTTTGGGTTGTAGACAAAACAAAACATTTGAGGACATCACGTTTGTCGTGTCTTTGGGAAACAATGATCAACATTTTTCACAATTTTCCCACATGTTTTTGGACCAAAGAATTAATCTATTAATCAAGAAAATGATCAACAGGTTAATCGATGATGGCAATAATAGTTGCAGACCAAGAAGAAAGTGTGCATCTACTCATGGAGACACTGCTGTTGAGTTTTTCAAACCACAGACTGAGAATCATATAGTTCCACTGTATTTAGTGAAGGCCGAGATCTCCAAAACGCTGCAACTCGCACAAAAACAGTCTGGATGGACAAAATAGCGCCGTATGTAAGAAGAAACATATGTATTGTCCCTTTGAAGATGCTGTTACTCTCAGTGAAGTTATATTATACTGTGTGCCACAGTGTCAGGTTCAGATTCTGACAAAAGAGAAGCGGATGTACACTTTGTGTTTGTTGTTTCACAACAAAGGACCCAAATGAGGAAATGAAAATTGAGACAAAAACAACTGACAAGGTGCCTCTCAGTGCTCCCGTCTTGCTGTTTTTCCCTGTTAGTAAGAAAGATGTTTGGATATTGATGTGGGGGAGACAACAGGGAGTGGTCCCGGGGAGGCTGCACATCCCTCGCTATCGCTTCACATCAGGACAATATGCATGGGAGCATTCAAACGTGTCATATTGAGCATGCAAAGTAGATGTCATGCTGTCAGCGCATACTACACATCTGTTGAAAGTGCCAATCTCCTCCCACACACATACTCATGAATACGCACGCACACACAATATTTCTTATGGAGTGTCACATTTATTTAAAATATGGGCCGTGACATTATCATTTACAACATTATGACCGACTCAGAAATCACGGAGAGGGAGGAACGAGAGGCATAATCCAGCATTTTTGATAATCAAACATTGTTGTGATTCTACATTTAAAGTACTCTTTTTAATGTTGTTTTGATATTGTCATCATTCCCTGGTGTTTAAGATATGCTCGGCTATAAATGTCGCTAATAAGATTTCCTTAATAGTTTCTGTCTTTTAGTGTTAGATTTTATAGGACAGCTCTGGTGTTAATGAAAATTTCACGTTTTTACTGCACTTCAGAGCTGTTTTTCCTCAGCGTGGAGACACTTTTACTGTATATGAAATAATTGAGATTTTTCTCTGTTATCTTAGCAGCTTTTCAATTTAACTGTAAAAATGTTTTGAAGGTCTCTTTTAGTCACGAGGATGGTATGGATTTAGAGTGGGAATTCAAGATTTATTTTCATTTGATCTTTGCAGACTGTCTGGCAGAATTAGTTTGTGTTTGTTGATTCGCAACACGCCGTGATTGACAGGAAGCAGAGAGCGTCAGCTGTTGGTTGAAAGTGTGATCGGGGGGAGGACAACATGGGAAGCAGAGAAGCGCAGAGTGGAAGTAAAACTCTTCTTGTCTCATCTTTCATGTTGTCGACAATGGCTGAGGCTTTTTTTTTTCAGATTGTGGGAGTTCATCGCCATGATTTTAGTCCTGCAGGGTCTGTCCGCTTTGTATTCAGTGTTCAATGCCATTTGAAAGTGAAAAGAGGTGAATGACTCTGACATGTTCAGTAAAACTAATTTAAAAATGTCCCCAGTCATGGTCTACAGATGAAGATTTGAATCAGTGAAAGAAACAAAATCTTAAAATCACGCTGTCCTTTAAACTTAGAGAACAATGGCAGTTCAGACAAATTTCCAGGGTAACTTTTTCATTTTAAAAGTTTTTGTTAATGTTATGATTGTGTGATCATTGTCATTATACAAATTAAGCATATACAAGAATCCAAAGTGCATTTAGCCAGTGTTAGAGCTGCAACAATTAACGATTAATCGATTAGTTGATCGAAAGAAAAGTTGCCAACTATTTTGAAAATCAATTAAACATTTCAGTAATTTTTCAAGCAAAAGTCAAACTGTTGCTGGTTGCAGCTTCTTGAATGTGAAGATTTTTTGCTTTCGTTGTCATGTATGATAGTAAATAAAGAGTCTTTGGGTTTTGGGCTGTCGGTTGAACAAAAGAAGCAATTTGAGGATATCACTGTGGGCTCAGGAAATTGTGATTGAGCATTTTTCACGGTTTTTTGATATATATATTTTTTTACCACAGGCTAAACCAGTGGTTTTCAAAATAGAAGGCCGGCCTCCCCAGTGGGGCTCCAAATGATTTCAAGGGAGGCTCCGTGAATGGAAGTGAAAAAATATTACATTAGTTATTGTTTTAGTTATCAAAAAGAGATCAAGTATAACAGCCAAATGGGTGTGATTTGGTTAAAGAGATAGTTCAGAGTAGTCTGGGGGAATTTTACTGTTTCTCCCAGTTTATCAGAGTCAAAAACTAATAAATGCCTTTGGGCAGAACTTTTCTTTGTGTATTTTGTGCCATTGTGAAGTTATGCCAAACAGCAATATTAGACTGTATTGGCTCAACTGATGAGTTTTTGTGGGATCAAATAACATAATCATGATCCCATCAGCCAGGGAACTAAGCAAGTAAATTAAGAGCAGGCGCCTTTTTCTAAGCTTTCTCTGAGGGGACGCCCACAGTCTCAGACTTTTAAAAACCCTGGACCAAACGATCAAGCAGTTTATGGTGAAAATATTTGATAGATTAATCGATAATAAAAAAATAACCATTAGTTGAACCCGTAGCGAATGTCTTTAGGGGAAAAAAACAGCCAAGGTTCTCTGATATAGAACCTCTTCAACTCTGAACAGTTTGTCAGTCACAGTGGAAATGAGACAACAACAGATATGCAGATATAGTGTGCAATAAGGGAAGGGATACATAACTTGCTTGATCTTTAAAGTCAGTGTGTTTTTTATGTATTTTGATGTGTTGGGCGAGTGGGAGGTGTATGTTGCATTCTTTAAAGTCACCTCCTTTCAAAGGGTTTGAAGAAGAATCGTTTCATCTCAAAAAGCTTCAGATATGCGTGCTGATTGAGTGGCAGATGAACCTGTTAATTATTTAGAGAGGTTATTTGTAAGGCAGAGACTTCAGAAATGCTTTGCTTTTCAAGTGTCAGTGTTTATAAGGTGAAATAAAGTCTTGTCTGTCAGAAATAAATTAAGAGTGTGACAGTGATGTACTCAGTGCCCTCTCATTACATCCCTCCGCTGGCTCCTCCCATCGTGTTTAACACACAAAGCCGACAGAGCTGTAGGCTGATTTTGTGACATTACTCAACAAGATGGTTTTCACTCCGTGCACAACCAGTGCTAGTTTTACACTTGGTTGGGTTTTTATAGCCTTGACCCCAACCCGCAACACCCCCATCACTGCATGTCATCCTCGATGTTGCAGAGGTACGATGAAATGACATAACAACCCCAGGCAGCCAGTCAGAAGCATGCAGGCCCGCCGGGTTGCCACCCTCTCGTCAGGATCAGAGCATCCAGCCAAAGAGCTTAAGAGTCAAAACACATGAGTGACGGCATCTGATGTACACATGTCACTGTATGTGTCCCTTAACCACATGTGACTGGTGAGGAGCACACAGAGGGAGTAATACTGTGGAGAAATGGCGAGGCCGAGAAAAACGAGGAGAGACAGAAAGGAAGAGGGGAGGAGAGGGAGATCTATTTATAGAATGCCAGTGATTTTACTCAACCTGTATTACTACTGCCTGAAACATGTTATTTTTCTCTGTAAAATGTGCAATTGGAATGAGGAAGAGGTTTTATTGCACGGACCATATCAGCCTCGACAGAATGCAATAATGTCGCCTTACTATTGTTAGTACAAGATGTTTTTTTCACCCCGAAAAATACAACTATTCTGATTATTTCAATGTACAGTATCTGAAAGCGTGGAAGGCGGTATTAACAAAGGATGTGTGGTTTCAGAATAAGCTCTGAGTTTTTCACCAATTTTTGTTTACTGAAATGTTGACAGTCCAGAATAAAATCATCAGATGTTCATTCAAACTTAATATGCCACAACAGACATTTTTAAGATGTTTTATACATCAGGAGACACACATAAATAAATAAAAAAGTAAAACCATATGGTGCTAATCAACTTAATCATTCATCCATTTTTTGAGTTAATTTTTCAACATCACAGAAAATACTCTGAAATATATTTTAAATTGCTTTAAAAGCACCATCATGTGGAGAGAATTAACTTGAAACATGTTATTTTTCTCTGTAAAATGTGGTATTGGGGTGAGGAAGAGGTTATTTGCACAAAACATATCAGCCTCTTCAGAATGCAGAATTCAGAATGTATTTTTAATACAAGATCCTCTTTTTACCCTAAAAAAAACAAAACAAACAAAAACAAAACAAACAACAGTGATTTGAGAACAAGTTTTGCACCAGCTTTGTTTCCTTGAAACACTGACAGTCCATGATAAAATCATCAAGTGTTCTCAAATGTTCCGTCTTGATAACATCAGTAAACAAAATATACTACAACCAACACTTTTAAGCTGTTTTATACATCAGGAGACACGCACAAGTGCACAGTTATATCAAAATGCAAAAACAAAACCATATGGTGCCAATCAACTTAATCATTCATCCATCTTTTGATTTAATTTTACCAAGTCTGAGACAATCTTGCTGAAAAGGAAAATATATTTTATATCATTTTAAAAGCTCTATCATGTGGAGAGAATTAACTTGTAACGTTTTCTTTGTAAAATGTGTCGTTGAGATGCACAAGTCATATCAGCCTCTACAGAGTCTCATAATGTCAGGTTTCTATTGTTTGCACAAGCTGTCTTTTTTTCCTGAAAAAACAAATATTCTGATTACCTGCAAGTGTGGAGGGCGGTATTACCAAACGATAGTGGTTTGAGAATATGTTCTCAGTTTTTAGAGCAACTTTTTATACACCAGGAAACACGCACCATAACGCAATTACATAAAAATAAAAAAAGTAAAGCCATTTGGTGCTAATCAACTTAATCATTCATCCATATTTGACTTTAAAAGCTCTATTATGTGAAGAGAATTAACTTGAAACACGTTATTTTTCTCTGTCAAATGTGGTTTTGGGATGAGCGAGATTTTTATTGCACAAACCACATCAGCCCCGACAGAAAGCAAAAATATCACCTTACTATTGTCAGTACATTTTTCCTCTGAAAAAAACAAATATTATGATTATTTCAATCTACCTGCAAACTTGGAAGGTGGATTTACAAATGATAGTTGTTTGAGAATAAATTTTATAGAGTCTTGCACTAATTTTACTTCCCCGAAATGTTGACAGTCTCAGTTAAAATCATCAAATCTTCTCAAATGTCCAGTCTTTATGACATTAGCAAATAAATATGCCACAACAGACATTGTTAAGCTGTTACATCAGGAGACATGCATAAATAAAAAAGTAAAACCATATGGTGCCTATCAGCTAAATCATTCATCCATCCATTGAGATCATTTTATTTGATTCGTAACAACATCACTGAAAAAGAAAATATATTTTAAATTACTTTCAAAGCCTCATCATGTGGAATCAACTGGAAACATGTTATTTTTTCTGTAAATGTAGTATTGGGAGGAGGAAGAGGTTTTATTGCACAAACTATATCAGCCTCTACAGGATGCAATAATGTTGTATTTCTATGCTTTTTTCCCCTTAAAAATATTTTCAGATTATTTTCAATGTACCTGCAAATGTGGAAGGTGGTATTAACAAATGATAGTGCTTTGAGAATAAGTTAAATGAGTTTTGCACCAACTTTATTTCTTTGAAATCTTGACAGTCCAGGATAAAATCATCAAATGTTCAGTCTTGATAACATCAGCAAGCTAAATATGCCACAACAAACATTTTTAAACTGTTTTGTACACCAGGAGACATGCACAAGCACACACTCAAAGAATAAAAAAGTAAACCATATGGTGCTAATCAATTAAATCATTCATCCAGGAAAATATATTTTAGATTACTTTAAAAGCTCCATCATGTGGAGAGAATTAACTTTCTTGTAAACCTATTAAACATCAAAAGGAAGTGGGGTTTTTTTGTGGAGCCAAAGATAGGCACATAATGGCATTAGCTGCCCAACAATTTATGTTAGGAGATTTTTACTGGACACAAACCTAGATGCAAAAAGGAGTATAATGGCATTGGGCTTGTAGGTTGATGGGTCCTCACGTAAATGAGAGACGGCGAAATGGAGTGAAGGAAATGGACACAGTGATGATGTTTATCGCTGGGGAAGGGGACATCATTACGCACCTTGTTAAGCCCTGCAAGCAATGCTGCGTGGACGTAATTACCCATTTAAATGAGTTTCCTGCAGTGTTTGTTTTTTTTTTCTCAAATTAAACTCTCTGACACAAATATGCCGTATTTTGTTTCCTTTCATGTACATCCTTGGACTTTTGAGTCCATGGAGGCAGTTAAAGGCATAATGTGCAACATTTTCCTAAAAAGAACAATGTATAGACTCTTGGAAACATAATTCCTTTCAATCATCACTTTTGACCCATTAGACGTGTGTGGTGGTGGCTGTATCTGCAGAGACTCTGCCCTCTGTCTGTATTTTGCTGAGCTCGAGATGTTTTACCAACCCAGAACATTGGTAACTGACGTCCTGGGAATGAGAGACAACATCTTTCTGAAGCATTTACAAACAACTTACTACTAAGTCTACCTTGTGTAAAATCTTCCACCAAGGAAATTGACATTTTGCAGTGATCGTATACAGCCTGTCACGTTTTCTTGCAAAGTCAGCTTGTGAAACTCCTGCAGTTTTTAATGTTGACCAAAGTTTGCAGAAAAACTAATAAAACAAACAAGTCCGAGGAAAACTTATGGCGATGGAAGGTTCCAGGAGCTCTCATTAATGCAGATTTTGCTGCCTGTGGTTGAAAATGCCTGTAGTTACATTAATATAGGATAGAAAAGGTCAGCTTACATATTTAAAAACACAAACCCTCAGGCTTGTTATGGCCAGGAGTGAAACCTATTTGCTGTGGAAGCTCACAATACTATTTGCTCTGTCATATCCATGTATGTTAAGAGGAATGTGGCCACCTACGTCCCTCTAGCTTAGAAATATTAAAACAGAAGCCTTTATACAGTGTCACATATACTGTGAGAAAACATTGACACTCTTTCAGTGTATTTATCCCGCCTTGCAGATAAGAGTCAGTCTTTGGGGAATTTTTTTTTCAGATCTGCTGTGGAACAACAAAACCAGAATGTTTTTCACCAAGTAAACGAACTGAGAAAAAAGTAATTAGAATTCTCCAGTAATGACCGCTACGATTTGACTGCGCCAAAAACTAATTTCTTCCAAATGTGAAGGCAGAAAAGGTATTAATTAAAATTCATGGATATCAGTAATTCTTTTTTTCTCACTGTCCTGTCTGAGTTGAACTGCAGGTTAGGGGACTTGTTGCCACATTGTTAAGAGAATTCCCAGGGCTTTTCTCCTCCGTGCTGCTGATGCTCTGCTTTTTGAATGACAGGGAAATGGGGGGAAGGGCTCCTGTGAAACATAATAACAATACTCGCTGTGAACGGAAACTTTTCCAAGCAGCCAGCTCTGACACCAGGGAAGAATGACCTTTCCAAAGTGTCCTGTTTTTTGCCTAAAACAAAGAGGGAGCAGGAGGATGTTAGTTAGCATTTCCCCCATCAGATTAAATGTCAGCTACTGCATGCATAATTGCATAAAAAAGGAGGAAGACTCCAAGTGAACCAATTTGCTGGTGGATAGATGAATCCTGAGTTTAGTTATTCACTGCATTGCAGATGTTGTCACGGTACTTTCAGTGTCAACCGCTTGCACTTTATTATTATTCTTTTTATATCTGCGTGTTAGTGCCGGCTTTCCTGTCATAATAACACTGAGTGAAACTTAATTCAGCTGGTAACAAAAGTATTATACCTTTGTCACATGTCTACCTTTTTATAGAATTTAAAGAAGGCAGAGCACAAAGGGGAGCGAACGTCATTGTATTACACACACAAATGCTGCATTATACCTTTGTTTTGTTTGCTCCGGTGGAGGAGCAGCCTTTCCTGTTTCTCCCCTTCTTTCATTTCAGCAAATTCATACACCGCTTTTGTTTCTAGACATAAACCTGGATGCGCATTAGGGAGCGCATGTATGGGATGTTTGATGAGCACAGAGGCTGTTGGCAGGCGAGCCACTATAGCAGCAATATCGGCCGCCTCAGAGGCATGCAGCAGTATGGCTAGAGGAGCAGCAGGGTAGCGTAATTGTGCATTGTTCATCCACAGAACAGAGGCAGAGCATGTAATGAGCTGTAGCATTTTCACCAAGCCAGCCTAATGGGCTATGACCGAGTATAGGCCTCTCAGAGCCCTCGTGTTCCCTCTGCCCTGTGTGGCCAGTGTCTTGGGCCTCCTCTTTTCTTTTCTCCCATTTTCCCCTTTTTCTCTGCCCGATCAGCGTCAGCCATTTCTTTACCCCTGTTATCCCCCTCCTTTATCTCCGCACCCCCTACCCATTGTCCCCCTGTCTGAGGAGATGGTGGGACCCCTAATGTGTTCAGTGTGTGGCTCCTTTTCTCATTCATGATGTCTGTAAAGCTCTGAGCAGTCATTCTGATTCAGGCTGACATAAATCAGAATAGCTCATTGATGGAGCGCCGTATGCAGTGTGATTACATTAAAAACCCAAACACAGCATACAAATAAAAGTTCAGGAGGAGAATTTGCTGATGTTAGGTGTAGGGGATTTGTTGTTAGAAGTCGGCTCATTTTTCTATCAAAGGCTGTTTTGCATTTTGATTATCTAGTTTTCCTGAAAGCAATTCAGGTGGGCCCGTTTCGCTCAGGTTTGTTTTCCTGGGATTAGGGCTTTTCAGAAAGAGCCCAGGCCTGTTATTTACGCCCATATCTGGTTTCTAGGGAGACGGGAAACCATTTCTTTGCTCGAGTGATACCAGGTCAAGTTGGAAAGACAAGAATGTGTGCCAGGGAATAGATTAGATATCTACTCAGGGCTGAGCTCGGAGGATGAAAACAGTAGTAATGATAATAGTTATGATTGCCTTGCAAAGGGGATTGATAACGACTTCACCCGCCTCTTTGTGCTCTCTTATGGCATCAGAAAACAATATTCAGGGTTCAGTCTGCATCTGGCCGTGGAGCACAATGGGACGTCAAGTTTTTACTTTCCCCTCACGTCCACCATTTGACATACCACGGCATAGGCGGCCAAGTTAATGAATGAAAAGCACTTGGCCTCTGTCAGACTGCTCCGAGTGCACTACTTTCCCCAGTAACCTCCTTAGTTCAAGATTACTCTCCTGTACCTGTTCTCTATTTGAGAGCTGTTCCTCAGTTCAGTCTTAACGGGAGCTTGTGAGAAGGGAAGGCCACATATATCCACTTGTTCAAGGGAGGACTACTTATAATGTTTATGCTTTAATAACAGAGGTTGGAGCACAGCAGGAAGGCCCCTATGGAGCTGAATTCAAGTGTCCTTATCTAGTACAAGCAGTGTTACTTTAAAGCAGGCTGAAAAGACTGTTAATGTGTAGACATCTATGATACATGCATGCACATGTGGGAAGATGAACACACTGTTTCTAAAAATGTTACAATACCATTCTGTCCTTCCCAGTAACAAGTACCAATCTAATGTGTTTTTTAAAAACCCTGTATGGATGTGATGTGATTGCTATTATTGTTGTATGGCCTGGCTCCAGTAAAAAATAAAAAAATTACATTCTTGCCAATACCCAAGCCTACATTTTAGGTTGTATCGGAGACATTTCCAATACTGGTGTCTGTATCAGAACAACCCAAACTGTTTCATTGAAATACTTCTTGCAAACCAGTACTGTGAACCATCAAATGAATATTAATAGCAATGCTAAAAACTGGGATTTAGGAAATTAACATATTTGTTTTTGTAACAAGAGTTAAAAAGGTTGTTATGGGATGTGTTTAGCCTAGCTTAGCACAAACACTTCAAGCAGGGGGAAACAGTTAGCTTCCTAAAATGGTCAAATATTCTCCTAAAAGTTGATAACTTGTTTTAGGTTCAGAATGGAAAAAAGTATAACTTTGGAAGGATAGTTTCTGTAATTTTGGAAATGTTGGCTTAGCCAAAAGTTATGTAATAATACATTTCTTGGCCAGCAGCAGTGACTCTGCCACCCTAAACTGTTGTTAAAATACTTATTACATACCATTTCTGTGAAACATTACATGAATAATAATAATATGAATCATAAAAAGTACAATAAGAAAATATGACATTTGGGAAATTGAAATATTTGTTGTTTTTTTTAACAAAAGTTAGATGAGAACGTTGCTCTGTGATGTGTTTAGCCTAGCTCAGCACAAATACAGCATGCATGGGACAGTTAGTCTCCCAAAATGGTTAAATATTCACCTAAAAGGAACAGTTGACAAGTTGTTTAAAGTCTGAAATGAGTGAAGTATAACTTTTGAAGGAATATTTATATATTAATGGAAATGTGCTGATTGGCTTTCTTGCCAAGAGTTACAGAATCAGGGGCAGCGACCTTCGCTGATTGCCTTAATTTTTGTGAACTTCAGCTGTGCTTGTATGCAAGTTTTCCTTTTACCCTTGGACAGAGCCAGGCTAGCTCTTTCTCCCCGCTTTCAGTCTTCATGCTAAGCTAATCTAAGCTAACCATCCCCTGGCTCCAGCCTTATATTTACACACAGAGATGAGTGTGATCATCTTCTTCTTGCTCTCAGCAAGAAAATGAATAATCAAACTTCCTCAAATGTCAAATTGTTCCTTTAATTTATTGTTGCAAAAATGTGTATCCTCCTAGAACAAAGTGCATATTCCAGAATCCAGCTTTGTTTTTCTCTCAGTTTGCATCATCGGGCCAAAATGTTGTCCATCCTAAATGCTAATGTATGGCTGCCCCCTTTTTGTTTGTGTGTGATAGGACAGCAGACAAAATACCAAGGGTGGTGGGGGAGTACAGACATGGGAGTGGTGTTCTGACTTTTCATTTGTTCGCTACCCAGTAATGATTATTTTAGCCTCTAAGCCCCAGATTTGGCCTTGTTTTGCTTTGGGAAGCAGCATCAATGGGGACAGAGCAGCCTTGCCCTGGCTGAGGAGCTTGTCTGTGGCTAAGCTGGTTGGCAGCGAGAGTCAGGTACACAGCACGAAAGACATTTTCAGTGTTGTCACAGGAGGTCAGCTGGGAAGTGAAAGGCAGAATATTCAGTTTAGGTGAGGACAGGTCGGGTTTCGCTGCTGCATTACCTACAATTGTTTGCCTGGTGGCTGAATGAGAGCATTTTCTAATTATAGACCTCCATCGTTTTCCTTGTTAGTAGCGCTGGTAACAAGCCAGTCACCAGCTTGCATGAGCAACTGCAGAAAGCTGACTTTTGGTTTAATTTGGAGGACTAGCTATAATCCAGACTAAATCCTTTAAAGCTGAGGCCCCCTCCACCCCCCCACCACTGCTGGATTACGGGAGTGTCTTTAAAAGGATAAGGACCTGCTTATCACTGCTTCCCTCAACACTTGTTTGGGACTTCAGATGTGGGGGAGGACAGTTCATCGTCACCCAATGTGGCCAGTGCGGATATGAGTCAAAGAGATTAGGCATCTGACGGCTGAGATCAATGATAATCACAATTTACAGTTTTTAAACCCTCACAGTCACAAAGGCATATGGATCTCAGCATATGCCTCCACTCCCACCCCAGTGATTTCCATCAGTAAGTTAACAGAGTCCAACTGAATAAAGCAGCTGAATCAGATGTCCAGCAGTGCTTTCTGAGTACAATACTGGTTCCCTTTAATCATTTTCACACAGGCTTTTATTAACTATTTGACACAATGGCCTCCAGCTTTTGTTGCGGAAAAAAATTTGATTTAAAACCACTGGAATATCAGCTGTCAAGGAAAACTGATGACGGCTATAATGACAGAAACTTGCTTCTATTTAACATTATTTCCATGTTCATCAGTTGTCACAGAATAAAGATAGTAGAACACTTGCCTTCAGCCAGTACCAGTGATGCAGAGTAAGTAGTATATGCTTACTCTGCTAATAATTACTAAAATACCTTGCCATTAAAGCATCCGACTAATGTTTTCTCCCGTATTTATTTATTTAAAGGAATAGTTTGACATTTTGTTGTTGGGCTGTTGTCATCTTTAGTTTGTCAGGCAATCAGCGAAGACTCTAGTACACCACAGCACATAACCCTCAACCCTGAACTTTAGAGGTGCTGGTAGCTTTTTAGCTTTCTGTTCCACCTGTTTCAAGTCTTAACTCAAAGCTAAGCAAACCATCTGCTGGCACAGACATGAGTGGCATCAATCTTCTCATCTACCTCTGCATGAAAGTCAGTGAGCATATTTTTCAAAATGTCTGACTATTTATTTAAAGGTCCTAAATGGAATCTAATATATTTGATTTTATGATTTTTAGCATATAATCACCTGAAAATAAGGATTATTGGTATGAGTACCTTACAATGAGCCATTTATATCTATGTAAGGCACAGCAGTGGGCACGGGTCCTCTTCCATGGTGGCCGCCACCTTTTGTGTTTAGCGTGAATTTCACAGTCACTGTAAGTTCTTCTACATGCTTGGATGGGGTTTTCCCAGAAGCTATAGTGACTAGGGGCTAGTAGGAAATGCATCGTTAACTTGAATAAAATACAGATTTCTTTGGGTTTGTATGCAACATTTGGGATAACGCAAGTACACAACTGAACAAAATAGCATTTTTAGACATTTTAACATGGAAATGTTACATATTATAGCTTAAATGCTGCACTGAAATGAATGCAAACCATGACATTAAAAAATCTAAAACAAAAACAGTGTTTTTCTTGACAGCAATGTATAATACTTCATTTCTAACTAATTAGCTAAAATATGCTAAACACTGATGCGTTAAGCAGCTATTACATGGTTCAGGTGATGATCGACAAACCAAGACAGTAGCTATAGAAGAGGTTTGTGCTACAGTTAAGGGCTGTTTATATCACTCAGTGCTAATGAAGTGTTGTTTGGAGCTAGGGAGGATTGGGGGGGGGGTTCTGGCACACTTAGGCATATGTGTTGTTTAAGATGCTATATTTGAGTGTCAGGCTGTTACTTATCTCATCTGGGCGTGATTGCAGCGAGGTGAGGGAGCGGAGTGAATTCCTGGTGGATCCAGGCTGTGAGCCCTCAGCTCTTTGGACGAGCAGTTTGGGAGTTACAGAGAGGGCCTACCCACATGGGGGGAGCGCAGAAATAGAAGGTAGTACTTGTTTACCTCGGCGTAACCCTTTTTGACTCTGCTCATTAACCTGTGCACTTGGGTGAAGCAACAATCTCTCACCCCCTGTCTGTCACACACACACGCACACAATTAATAATGCTAACTAAGGGTACGCATAAACACATTAAACTCAAGCTAATGAACAGATGCAACAGCGGGATGACGGGGCAGCGATCACACCTCGAAGGCAGCGAATCGATCGCAGCTGATACCAGTTCACAGATACACCCTGTAGCACTTTCCTCAAATCTAATCACGGATCCATTTAAACTGCGTTAGCCGAGAGTCTACTTGCCATTAAAATGGGTTTTCAATTTCTATTATTTTGAGAGCATTGGTTAAAAATGAACCAAGTGCAGAGGCAGAGTAACAACCATACATCTTGCATCTCTGAGAGCTGGGAGAGGAGAAGAGTCTCAACGTTCTCTCCTCCCCTTTGTCGCTACCCCTCTCTTCCTATTACCCATGCAGCCAGCATCCTCTCTAAATTGTTTTGCATGACCTTTGCTACAGTAGCTCTAATTATTACCATCACACAGGCCCTGTAAGGCACACAGCTAATTATACTGGATTTATCTGAAGGGACATTGGTGCCATTCTTCATAGGCATGTCTTGGCTACCATCAGCACGGGTGATCTAAACCCAGAATAAGGTTAATTTGGGTAATACAGTAATAGTAATTAGAGTCACAATAATTACAAGCATAGTTGTAATAACAATGAAGACCAGGTTATTAGTAATAGGGGTCCGAATGAACTCACTGCACATAGGCAGTACCTTACGTAATTGAGAAGAACGGCGTTGCCAAAAAAAGGAGCGGGGGTGAAGAGTGCTGTGCGATATGCATAATGACATTATTACACAGCCAGATTGTTGCTGTTTCCTTCCCCATTGCTCTGAATCGATGCTTGACAGTGGTAGTTGAAAGATATATTTTCAAAGGCATTGTGGGATTACCCGTTAGTGTAGGTACCAGGACCTCTAGTCATTGCATCTCATAAAGAGTTGTTACTAGAGGAAGCGATATTTTTCAAAGCTCCAACATGAATGGAGAGGGGCAGTTGGAGCCGTCTTTTGGCTGGCGGGCAACTCATGTAATGAGCCTAAGAGGGTTCCAATTATTCCACTTGCGATCAAAAAGGAGAAGGAGATTACTTCTCTTGCCTCTTTTTTCTTTGACATTTTACACAGTAACATCTTTTGATAGGGGCTGAGGGAGAGAGGAGGGGAAAAAAACGATTGCTAGTGAGCGCCTGATAGTCTTGTACAGGCTCCAGCAGTACAGTCTTTTCTGTCTAGCAGAGACAAAGCAATGATTCTGCAGCTCTCACATTTTCTTCTTTATTTTTTGGGGATGTTTTAGTAATAAAAATACTTTTTTCCCAGTGCATGGTACATTAGCTTTCCTCTCAGACTATGTCACCTGCACAAGACAGAAAAGGAAGCTTTCATGTGACCGCAGGCTTTGGCTACAGCAGACTTCATGGCTGATCGCTGCCATATTTTTCCACCCAGCTATTGTAGATGGTGAGGAGGCATGTTGGGTACTCGCTCACTCCACTGCAGTTGTTTTCCTCCTCTGCTTAACAGTGTAAGTCATGTTCCAACACAATACAACAGGGATTTGAATTATTCGATTGTGTACACATTTTTTTGCCTCTCCTTTTCATTTATTAAATTCCCAGATTACAAGTAAAAGCACATTAGATGCCTGGCGGTAACTAAAAGGATTTCTCCGCTATAGGATATCAAACTATATCAGCCTGGGAGAAATGAACGCTGAAAAAAACAGAAGACAAATAATATTATGTACCACTGCACTGAGACAAAGAGAACTCCAATCTGCATCGGCACAGATAAACATCCACCCCTAAGATATGTTCTTGGTAGATAACAGCTTAGTTTATGTGTTTGCAACACACACACACACAGACGCAGACACAATGAAGTGCACAGAGCAGAGCTTTGATAAGCCCAGAAAATTACTACATGTTGTTTATGGTGGCAGAACAAAAGGATTCAAGGTATTCGTTTCAAGAAATCAAGCTGTGGAAAGGTGGATGCCGGGTCTAAGATGCATTTCAATGGGATAGATTTGACTTCATAATATAGACATAATTAGGGGGGAAACAAGATATCTGCTCCAGTGTGTGTGTGTGTGTGTGTTTATGTGTGTGTGCCTGAGGTCTGGGAATACAGTGCCTCGCCTTCCCCTGTGGATCCACTGCGAGGGTAGGAGGCAGAGATCCACCGTCTGTTGCTGTTTTCCTTGACCCTGCATATCCCCCCACAGTGAAAAACGATGTTTGCCCCCAAAGACGGCCCTAATACAAATTAAATTAAATGAAGTCAGAGCGGCTAATCCCTGTGTGTTTCAGCTGCTGAAACACCCCCCACCCCCTACCACCACCCCTCCCTCACGAATGAGTGGGTCAAGCCCGCTGCATCTGGCCCCCTCTCTCCACTGGCCCTGCTCTCAAGCTGCTCGGCTCCCAGTCCCTGACGGAGGCGACAGCAGGCCCCGCGTTGACTTTCTGCCCCACTGCGACTGCATGCATGTGTGTTTGTGTGTACGCACGCATGTGTTTCACTGTAAATTTCTATTTGTGACTCACATAGTGTTTTCCTTTTTGCTTATTTTGCCTTTGCGCCTGCGTTTTGAGATTTATTTTTGTTTGTGACTGGCTGACACATTTCACACATATTTGCCGCTTTAGATTTTTTTTTGCGAATTTAAAGTTAAAGGAACAATATATAACAATCACGCTTGCAAAAACGAGTACAGCAGTCCAACTAGTGAGTTGGAGCCATAGACAGTTGACATAGGTTAAAATCCTATTTAATACAAAGTTAAGCCTGTTATCTTGAAAACACAATCACACTGATCTGAAAATACACACCCTGGAGTTTGAGCTCAGTGTCTTCCTCCCTTACTGTCTACCAGAGTCCATTAAAAAAGTGCTTATTTTAACCATTATAAACAAATACTCCTTCTAAAAAATGATTAATGATTTCTTATGACTAATAAACAGACACTTACTCATTCAGCAAACATACGGCATTAATTTTATTCAAAAATACACACTTTGGCAGACAGTCACTGAGCTCCAACTCCAGAGTCCACTAACATATTGCTCAGTTTAACTGTTATAAATATCTGTTGCTTCTAATATATTACCAATGATTTCTCATCACTCATAAACTCTACACAACACTAACTCATTTGGTGAACATTTGTATTAATTTGAACTCTAATTAGTGTGAAACGGGCATACAGAAACAGTTATTCTGGGCAGGAATGGAAATTTCAAAATACAGCATGCTGGCTGTTGTGGTCAGAGTAGTAGTAGTATTTCAACTTAGCATGTTTCCTTAATTTTTGATGT
This sequence comes from Lutjanus campechanus, assembly GCA_027495735.1. NCBI lineage: Eukaryota > Metazoa > Chordata > Actinopteri > Lutjaniformes > Lutjanidae > Lutjanus > Lutjanus campechanus. The sequence continues at coordinate 33,121 of JAJHUR010086903.1, forward strand.
CATATCACAGTTATTTTATGATATATTGCAGTAAATATATTACAGATTTTTCCTTTAAAAATAAAATATAGAGGACTCACATGCTCACATCTCTCTGACAACGCACTAAAGAGCAGTGTAATGTAAAACAAACAGTAGCATCGGACCTCATAGTGTTGTTGATGTTGTTGTGTTCTGCCTGTGCCCTGATGGCAGCCTGTCACCGTCCTGTTAACAAGCTGGATTTGCAGATGCAGTGGTGATGTGCGAGCAGCTAATACTCTGCTGTCAATCCCGACGCTGACAGCTGCGTAGAAAGACCATCCCAAATATTAGCAGCAGATGTGCCTCACATTGAAGCACCAGCAAACAGGATCAAAAAGCTAACTAGGCTTCACTGATAGGAGTAGCTTTGTTGTGACGCGACCTAAAAGATCTCGTGCGCCCATCTGTTTAATAAAAAGCCCCTTTCTATGATACACACTTTGGCACCGAGCCCAATCGTCCACCCCTGATTGGAGCACCAGCTCTGGTTTGCGAGTGAGTTTTAGCAGCTGGTGCACACAGATATTATGTTTTGGGGGGTTGTGGGTGAGGATGGCGGGTGTGTTTTTGATGAGCTGGAGTCTGGAGTATGTTTGTATGTGTGTGTGCGGATCTGAGCACCTGCACACATGCCCTTTGAAAAGCTCCATCACCCCTCCATCCAGCCAACGCGCAGTGTAAACATGGTTTGTTTGAGCGAGTGGCCCGGGGTAGTTGGATTAATGAGCGCTGATGAAGTTCCACTTGTATCCTGGGTGCTGCCTCCCTATTTGCTGGAGTGGCTGTGATGTGGTAGTGTGTCTGGAGGCGGTGACTCATTCCCTTTACCCAGTGTCAGATTAAGGCATGTCAATAAACAGACCCGCTCAATCCATCTCCGAGTGACTGCATCCGCTCACAGAGCCTCCCAGTCTGTAATGAGCTGCTGCAAATCTCCATCCAACTAAAATGTCTGGAAAGATGCCTTGTCACAGCAAGCAGAGGGAGAAAAAGGGAGAGGAGGGGAGACAGACTGAGAGACTACAGCAGCACCGATGTGACTGGCAGCCATCGTTAAGCTGCTGAGAGAAAACGCACCGAGCCACGCCACCACCATGTTGTGAAGTGCAGTTGATCAGCTCCCCTCGCACTCACAGATTCCTAATTTCTGTCGCCCTCGTGTGTATTGAGTTAATCAAAAATTAATTCTAAGTTTACTGATTTCAAAAGTGACTCAAAGTTAATATGTTTATTCAGTCATTGCTCTCATGTAAGCATTTAAGAGGAACGTGTTTACATAATCTGCAGTGTTTCTGAATGTTTATTTTTAAGGCCCAGCCCAGGGGAGGTGGGAGAAACCTTTGGGAATTCCTTGTGCTCTCATTTAATGTGCTCCCCCTCAACACTGGCTAATATAGGGCACAACTGAAGTGAAGAGAAAACGCTATCTAGTAATTCTCTCACCAAAGTTAAATGGCTGCTGTTGTTGTATGTTGTTAGTGCTCATAGGTGCCCGAACAATGGAGTAGCTGCACCCCCACTTTCAGACTTGGGGGAGCAAAAGTGTGCTTTTGCGTCCTCTCTTTTTTAATCATACAACTGGATTTTTTAAACGTTTAAGCAAAATATATTTTATCTTTATGGATTATACTGATGCCGAATTGACAAGAAGAACGCTGACATATGACACCTTTTGTCTTGTATTCATAGAGTCATGTTTTTTCACAGACATGCAAGAAATTGTTAATATGTCTTATTTCTTAAAGGAAGATTGGTGCTAGATTTTCCTTGGAGAACGGAGAGAGCTTTGGTTTAATTCAAACTGCTAATATGTATATAAACATTTAGTCATGACTACAGACACACTGCTGAAGTATGACAAGACTGACTGACTTGACTACTGTTAGTTAGTGGTTCTTATTTTGATGATTTAATAATGTGAGCAGTGATGACTGAAAAAAAATAATTACAAAAGAAAGCAAAGTGTTTTGCAGGCAGTCACCTGTAGGGTGGAAAAATAGCGCTGCTAACCAATGGAGGCTGGTAATGAGTTGAGGTGACAAAATCTAAAATATATTTGATCTTTATGGACTATGTTGATGCTAATTTAAGAGAAGACGTATGACACATTTTATCTTGTGTGTCTACAGTGTGTCTAGCGGCACGTAAGAAATTGTTAATATGTCATATTTCTTAAAGAGAGTTTGGCGTAGTATTTTCTCCAGAGAGCAGAGAGCTTTCGTTTGATTCGACTACAGAAACACAGCTCATGCACGATAATGTCTGATGTTGACTACTGTTAGATAGTGGTGTTCATTAATGGTTTAATAATGTGTATATTGATGACTGACAGTGGCTGTTCATGTTAATTATCACCTAATTGTACACAGTTTCTAACAGCATAATGCAGTAAATGTTGCCCTTTGTGTGCATTTACCAGTCATTCACTGCTGAAAGTGCAGAACACGATGAAAAACGGATATTTTTATGTAACAGTGCAAAATAAACCGAGATTTAAAGTGAAAGAGCAGGTAGTGCTGATTCCCAGAGGGCACAGAAACCACAAAGTTTACCTGGATTAGATGTTACCCTCAAAATTTCCGGAGTCTGTTAAGAAAAAGTCCCCACCTACCTTACACTCTAATGTGATGCAATACACACATTAACGGATTTTTGGATGAGAGGAGTGTGAAAACTTTTCAGTCTGACATCCAAATTAAAGAAAATCCCTCAAGACTTGCCTACAGGGGAAGTTCCTGCTATTTGAGTTTGATTAGGCTCCACGGGCTTTAAGAAAAGTAAGCCGATTTCTTTGAGGAAACAGAAAGTCTTTTTCCTCCCTCCCCCTTTTTTTACTATGTAAAAAACCATGAATCGTAATCTCATAGAGATACTCAGGTTTTTGAAGACAGAATAAGTCTGAAAACACATGCAGACGTGAGCGCCGAACAGGTGTTACACGAAACCCTATCCCGCCTTGTGTGCCTGCTGACACAGTAAACCCCTATTCACTCTAAGTGGACACTATAACTCCATCTGAAAGGCTTAAAAAGCACCAGCCTTGTCTCTTAAGACAAAGACAAAACAAAAACACCCGACCCCGGAACCTGCACAGCCACCAACAGTTTGAAACATGTTGGTCCCGAGCAGTGATTCCCTGGTAAGACAACAGCTCTGACTTAAGCCTCTTTAGCGTCAGTCGACTCTGCTGGAATGCAGACGTCTGCAGAGGGGGCCTATTATTTAAAATCTTTTCATCATGCTGAAAGGGAGGGAAATAGCTTTGACGTTGAGAAGCTCATGAATAATGAATGTTGTTTCTATCAATGTATGTATAATTAATCACATCTCTACTAACTGGACTCTGTGGCTCTGTGGAGCCTGTAGGCCTGAGTGACATGGAGACTGGTCTGGACTTATTGTCTCTGTTTGAGAATTAAAGACAAACCGCGCGATCTGCAGTTTCCTACGTGGGGGTGATACGCAGGTGGAGCAAGTAGTAGCCTTTTTCCTCACTTTACGAGAGCAGAGGGTGATTGTTTTGGTTGGAATGAACAAATATTTGTTCAGTTTCACACGGAAAGGCAAGAAAAATGAGGGAGAAAAACAGGCAGGAAGTGGGGTTGTGTTTACGTATCTGTTTCATTGTGTTCCAGAGAAGCTGTTATTTAGTTTGCTCAAACAATGCTCAACACTTAACGCACGTGGTCAAGGACACAAGTGACCTCATAATAACATTTAATTCAACCAGTTTGTGTGTCCAGTTACAAGGAGCGTGGAAACGTAGGAGCTGCAGTCAAGCCAGGGGAAGCTTTTAGAAACCCTTTCTCCACAGAATCACTCACTTTCATAACATGATTGATTCCCAAATGGGCGACTGGGTTTGGGGTGAATTGATGGGTGATGAAGTGAAATGATGCAGAGAATGTGGCAGGTTATTTGTCACACGTGTACCCTTCTGTCACAATTGATTGTGTATAATTTGAGTTTGCAGGGGGAGCCAGTTGATATTAAATGGTAACAACTCTCTGTATTCATCACGGCAGCCCCCCTTTAGCAGGCAGAAATAGAAAATGTAATCTCATCCACAAGCATAGCTGTGCCTCAGGCACTCTTTCACCCTTTTTACCGCTGATCCTCCCTTAGGGGCCCTGCCCTCTATAAAGGAAGAGGGAAATCTATAATCTAGCAGATGGCAGTGGATCTATGGGAAATTCTATAATCGGGAAGATGGTGGCGATGATGGTCATAGTCGAGGTGGAGGGCAGTAGGGGCCGAAGAGCATTTCACTCTCACGTGCACTGTAAAAAAAATTAAATAAAAAAGCTATTTCTTGTAACTTAGAAAAGTTAGTGTCCAGATTGTCATAAAATTTTACGTTGACTGAATTTGAAAAGACCTTCATCATGATTCACACTACAGCCACAACTAACGATTATTTTCATTGTTGAATAATCTGTCAATTATTTTCTCACTTAATTTATTAGTTGAAAGTGTCACACAACCCAAAGATATTCAGTTTACATCATATAAAGGAGTAAAGAAAACAGAAAATATTTACATTTAAGAAGATTGAATCAGAGAACTTTGACTTTCTTTTCTTGAGAAATTATTCAAACCAATTAATCGATTATCAAAATGACTTATCTTTTAGTGTATTAGAGACACACAGCAAGTTTGCATCGTATATATTTTCTTCAAACTATAAAAAAAGAAGAGTCTCAGGAGAGTTTTACACACAGTGTATGCTGGGAAGCCTACTAATATACTGATCATGTTTCTTTGGAAACTTAAATTACAGTACATTTATTCAGCTCATCATTTCAAGTCAAAAGACTTCCACTTAGAAGAACTCATGTGTTCTGAAAAAGAATATTCGAACCCTTAAGCTTAATTAATTTGAACAAATAAAACGTGTATATTTATGTTAAGTTAAAGAGAAAAGATTGGTTGCTTCCACTAAATTCCTGTATAATTTTTTAACAGTGTGGTTTAAGTATAAGCTCAGTCTGTGCAGGTGCCTTGGTGGTCTGTGTCTCTGTCATGAGTGTCACACAGACAGTATGAGCTGCTTAGAGGTGCTGCACCCAGAGGCGTCGTGGTCACGAGCCAGCTCAGCCCTGCGAGTCAGGGATTGTTGGAGCAGTACTTTTGTAGGGGAGCAGAAAGAGAGAGTCTGTGTGTGCAAGAATGTGAATGTGCAAGAGGCTCAAAGTGAAGCATTTCTTTTCATCGTCACAGTGTATAGGATGAGAAAGTCACCCGCACACACACATTCACACACTTTCACACACTCCCCTGCACTCCTCACTGCAAAATTACATGAGTGGAATACATGCATCTGTAAACAGGCACTTTGAGACACTGACCATCCTTCATCCGGCGAAATTTTCACTCCAATTTCCTCCTCTCTTTTAATTTTTAATTTTTAATTTTTTTACCCTGTCATTACTCTTTTAACTTTACCACAACAACCAAACCTATCCGGATAATGAAGCCTTTTTATTTTCTAATTGCAGCTGGCTCGCCCCGTAAACCCCCTGGATCTCTTTCTCCTCATGTCTTCCTTTAGCAGTGGGATATCAATAACAAGGCACATAATGTGTAACATTTCCTTCCGGGACCGAGGGGAGTCCATGAGCGAGCTGCAGCAACAATAAACGAAACACTGAGGCACAACCTCTGACTGCTCAAACACAGAATGAAGCAGCAAAATTCGATCTGACAGTTTTAATTGATTCGCTCTCGTCTGTTGTTCTGTATGTTTAAACTGTGCATTTCAGTGTGGCAGCGAGAGCATATTGTGTCCACAACAAGCATGGCTGGATGTTTTCCATCAGCCAAATTGATGACATTAAAGAGTTGCATCCATGACAGACATGAAACACTCAGTCTTATAATCAATTTTTCTTTTTTTCAGATGCTCGATTTCTTTAGACACGGCCTCATACAACCCGCCCTGCCCTAAATGTACTCTGTTTTTAAGCAGTTTAGCCAATGTCTTAGAGATACAGTTTATCTTCAAAGATGAACCCTATGAATCTGTGTTTAAGCAAGGTTTCATCTTGTAATTTGATGACTGGTAATTCTTCCAGATAAAGATAAAGCCTCTCTAAAATGTGCAGTTTTATCTTGAAAAAAAAA